>LGTU01000257.1:0-41111 GCA_001314425.1 Phytophthora pluvialis
GTCGTTCCTCGATCAAAGGGAAATATGCCTTCTTCATGACGCTCGTCACCTTACAATCAGGAGGGACATGGGATGATCGGAACAAGATCTTCGGCCTAGCTACAGCTACGTTTACAGACGTCGTCTCGAAGTTCATACTTATGCGCGCGGCATAACTTATGCCACATCGGCGCCATGTGGACTTGTACTTTGGACAGCCTTGCCAAGAAAGCCATGAGATGTTTGGTCTCTACGGCACACAATTTACGGTAGACGTCGCTGCGCTTTTTTTAAAAGAGGCGAGTCGGGGGAGCTACTGGGGCTTACCACGGCACGCCCAGACGCTGAGTCTGCTCTCTCTTGGAGCCCAATGCAGCGCAACGTCGTGATGGCGATCAACGAGTGTCATGCACCTCACATTCGTTACATGAACGGCATCTTCTCTAAACTTAGTCGTTGGTTCAACTCAACGTGGACGAACGGAACCGAAACGCTAGAGGTACTGCAGTGCACTTGTCCGTAGATGTACACATAGACATTGTAGAGCCCCTTCGGCTCTTTGTATCCACGGGCCAAGCAGCGAAAAAAGGTAGCGCGAAAGAGCGAACCGAGCTGAGATTTGCCTGCCATGTGCTGTAACTTACAGTGTAAGGTCGAAATCGGCTTCGTCCACCTCGAAAGAGTGTCCCGCCGCAGAGTACATTGCTGGGGGAACCATGCGGCGACAGCGTCTTGAATTGCTACCGTATTTTAAATACATGTACTAACAGATGAACCTGTCTAGGCTGAACTTGTAAACCATAATATCCTGTCGTACTTGATACTAACTTGTAAATGCGCTCAGGTCCTGTAGACTTACTTTTTGTATGGAGAAGTGATAACTTGAAACTTGATAAGTTCCGATGATAGCGCCTTTTGAGGCCAAAATCAATGCATATAATGAAAAAAAGAGCTACAATCAAACAGTCGGTGCACAAAATTGCCTTCACATCCATTCTAACAGCAATTCGTATGAAATCGAGCTCCAAAAAAGCATTCGGCTGGAACCACTCCTACATATACTATAAAAGCAGATATTCTCATATTTATGAAATATTTAATAAATTTGCTCGTTTCTTCCGATTTTAGGAAATGTGTACCACACCAACCGCCCTATGACGATCAACTTGCTAAACTTGATAGCGAAAGTGTCCACGAGCTGTACCAGCTAAGGGGGGGTTCATCTGTAGGAGGAGGGGAGGTTAAAAACACACAGCACGTCCTATAGACGCGGATGCACGGGTATCACCGGGACAACACGTTAAGCTCCGTGCCTTGCTAGCCATGCTCATTGTGGAACACACCTCGAAAACATTTTCGAGTTTCGAGTTAGTATTACGTAGCGCAAACTTACCGCTGGGCGAACTTACTGCATTGCAGCATCTCAGGCCTCCTTTATTGCGGGAATCCCCGCACCAAACCGCAATGAGCTTTATTGCGGTATCAGAGGCCTTCTTAATTTAAAAAAAAATAGGTAGGAGCGGAATTCTATGTTACATAGTAAAAGTAGTATCAATGTATTCAAATGATGGAATCAAGAAAGTTTGCTGCGCTTCAGGCTCACTAACTTCTCACTGACTTGCTCGGTGACAAGGGGTAAGAGTAGATCGAATTGCCTTGCGTGCAGAATACCTTCCAACGAGACATCTGTGAGCGAGTGCCGTATTCATTTCGCTCTCATCCAATACATGTACAAGATAAATCCGACTCCACTGTCGCTGTGTTGGGAAACACAGTAGTCAAAGCCCATCAAAATTGTTGGGGGGTCCGAAATCGTCCGCCTACTTGCGACCATCCCGATTCGAATCCGCTCGATACATCAGAACAGACTTCCAGAGCCTGGAGCAGCGGTGGTCCCACCTGCGAATAGAAAATCGAGAATGACAAATCCGAGTTTTAAAAAAAGTAAGAAGCGGGAATCTGGGTCAAATTCCCGCAATAAAGGAGGCCTGGGTATCTTGATCGATTTGTCCGCTTCGCCTTGTGTAAAGCGTTAACCTGATGGCGGACATGGTGTCCTTGTGGTCGTGCCTTGTGGTCGTGCATCGTGATCCCGATGAAATTGGAGGCAACGGAGTTAGGAATGAAAGTGTTCATGAAAGCGTGGCGGTGTTAAATAGCGTTGGTACTAGTTAGCGGTAAAGCGCTAGCGGTCGGAGGGTGATTGGCGGCAACTTCAACACGGAAGCCTGCGGTGACGCCGTCGTGGTGGGCTCAGGCCGGAGGAATGACACCAACGAGCGCCCGTTCGCCACGATGCTCGGTAATTGTGGAATCGAAAGCGGCGACCGCTGAAAAGCCGGCGCCTTGAGTTGAGTTCTCTCCATGCGTGGCTGGTCCCTGGGCAGCGACGGGTTCACGAGGAAGTCGATGGAGAGCTACGATTTCACCGGAGATAACGTGATCTTGGGACTGCAGATAGTAGAAGCCGGCGGGGTCATCAGCGCCGCACGCGTAGGAGACGACGGAGCCCTGAACACCATGAGGACCTTCGCGTGGGCCTTGCAGTAGCCGCGGACCTGCGAGAACTTGTCGCAGTGGGGGATGGCACAGCGACGACCGCCACCGTGCGAGATGCAGTGGCCCTTCGACTGCGCGAGCTTGCTGCAGTCTTCGACGATGCAGCGGCGACCGCCGCCATGGGCGATGCAGAGTCCACGCGTCTGTGCGAACTTGTTGCAGTCCGTTAGCCGGCAGCGCGTACGGTTAACGTTGCGCCGAGTGCTGGGGGCTGGCATGGTCGGTCAGTGGTTTTGGTTCGGTGCTGAGCTGAGCTGAGCTGTGCGGTGTCTGGCAAAACTCAGAATACCAGCGATATGTCCTCATGGGGCTCTACGTCCGTGCCCTCCGTGCTGTACGATCGGACTGCATGACGTTCTGCTCTGTCCACGTGGGTTGCAACGCCTTGGGTTGTTGCTTGATGCCTCCGAGATATAGACGAGCTCAGCGGGTGTTGGCTTTCGTGCCTCGGTCTCACGATGTGTCTGGATGTGTATACATGATGCCTTGTCGGTCGGTCCCACTGCAACTTGTCCAGCATGAGCGCTATTAGCAATACAAGTGTACAGTTCAAGTCTTTTCACGGTGAAATTGTGCGCGTGCGAGGCCACGACGTGAGCCGCAGCGGCTGGGAGTGGGGAACCCGAGCGGCGAATAAATGCAACTTCAGACTGCACTCGGAGCTGTTTACGGTGCCTGGGGCTGAGTTGGCGGGTGCCGGTGTCCCTACCATTACTTCCGACGTTGGCCCGATCAGCAATCGCTAGGACGTCCGATTGCGACAGGATGTCGGGCATCGTGGCGAGAGTCTCCGCTGCCAGAGGAAATCCAAGAACTCGCAGCTTGTGGGCTCTACAGCGAAGAGAGCAAATGGAGCGCAGATAACAGGACGATGGAGACAAGTCGACTGTGTACTGGTAGACGAATCGTGGTGTCACGACTTCGGCGAGCTTTCACATGGTGAAAACGCGCGAAAGAGCAGGGCCACCGATCCGCTGTGACGAGCTCCACATCCACAGATCACCAGACTGGGTCTCCTCCGACTCGCTTGAAAGCGATAGCCAGAGGATCAACTGCAAGTCAAGTTCCTTGTGTTGGTCTTCTCGAACTGATATTTGCGATCAACACTTTGACGAACGGCGAAAGCCACTTTAAGTGTGAAAAATTGTTTGCCCTCCAGCTGGGACTGCGTAACGCGCATCCACACGGGATCTCAGGATACGTCTTGGTCGAGGCTAAAGACAACAATTGCTCGATTCGTCCCGTCAACGCTGCAGCTGCCTGGTTGGCAGGAAGCGTTTCGCAGAACGTTTTCAAAGCAACAATGAATTAGCCCAGTGCCCTGAATTTGTCGTCTCTCTCCATCCCGGCATGTTGCCATAGTTGATCAGCGATGCATCTTTCATAATCGATACCCGTGAAACGGAGAACGTGTTTGCAACACTCTCTTCGCCACAAGTGCATGTATTATACTTGTATGGATAGCCGCTTCTCAACGGATAGACTCTATCATAGAGGCTCTCGATTCCTCGCTTATGGTGGCTCAAGGTACTGACTGACATTCTTCTGCCGTGTGGTTTGCCGACACCGGAGATAACCAGCGCTTGATCGAAGAAGAAAAAACACGGACAAGGCGATTGCAAGTAGAGGTCACGACTTTGGCGAGCCAAGCAGCAAGATCACCGATCCGCAGTGACGAAATACCTCGGTTACTGCTCTCCGACTCTCGAAGTTGGTAAGCCGCATCCACAGAAAACCAGACTGGTTCTCTTCCTCCAAACCGCTTTGAAAGGTGACAAGGAGGTTAAGTGCAAGTCCCTCGCGCTGGTCAGTACCTTGACGAGCGGCAAAAGCCACTTCAAGCGAGAAAGTTGTTTGCTTTCCAGCTGGTCCTGCAGCAGCGGCGTAACGCCAAAAAAATAGCCAAAAGCGTCAACTCGCTCGGTTTGCCGCCGCGCCGAGTTGGCCTCCACCGTTGCTGCTGTGTTGGAGGAAGGCACAGCACTGCAGAAGCGTTTCGAGCGTTCGGTGCGTTTCTCCATTGCAGTGTAGTCTCCAGCAGCATTGGAATCATCGGAGCTGACCAAATTCAACGAAGTCTTGTCTGGTCTCAGACTGCGAGCCCCAGCGCGCTGCTGACGGGTGCTGCCTGCAATTTGGCCATGCGATGGCCGAGTGAGACGTCCAGCAACGGCTGCGCGTCCCACTTGCGTCGGTTGGTCCAGCTGCAACTGCCAAAGGAATAGTGAGCGCAAGTCTGCATATTTTTCCCGAGACTGGCGCTCGACTAGATCTTGAGCAGTTTCGCCTCGTCTCGGGGGGCATTAGCACACTTCGACCTGACGCTGCCAGTCTGCGAAAGCCGCGCCCGTGTCCCCGACCCGCCCGCTTCTTGGTCTTCTTCAAATGGCCCCGACGCGTACTTCCAGTCCGTGCCCGCCGTCCCCGGTCCCGTTCGTGCCGCCGACAGCCCCTGAAACGTGCAGAAGCCCCACGTGGGACGAATATCTGGCCGGCAGCAGCTCCAACGGCTCCCTCGAGTTCGGCTTCCCCGCCGCTGTCAACTTCGGAGACCCCAGCATGGCCGAGCCACGTTCGACCCGACCGGGTGGGCCGGCCACTTCAACGTCAACGTCCAGTGGCCGTTCGTCATCTTATTCAGCGCGGCCAGGCTACCCACCGCCACGCCGTCTCAGTCCCGCCCCGACGACGAACCACAAGCGCAAAGTCTCTCCAGTCTCCTTCCCAACGCCGCCTTCCCCACTGGTCATGACGTTCCCCCCGCTCTCGGCCGGGCGACCCGATGGTGGCAAGACGCTGGCCCGGCCGGGGATGAAGACGGCTCGGACCGGTGACACGGGCACCCAAGTGGGGCGCTGGACCAAGAGAGAGCACGAGCTGTTCCTCGAGGGCCTCCAACGCTTCGGCAAGTCCTGGAAAAAGATCTCGAGTCTGGTGCACACGCGCACGCTTGTGCAGATCCGCACGCACGCACAGAAGTATCTCCAGAAACAGTCTCGTGCTGCCATCAAGGCCGACGCCAGAGCTGCAGATGCCGCTGCTTCTCGCGAGTCTCACACGCGGACTAAGGTCCAACAGCAGCAGCAGCAGCAGGACCAACGCCTCCAACCAGACCGGGCCCAACAACAGCTACGGGTGGCTGCCCCGCCTAGTCTTGAGATGAACGCTCCGAGGAGCTCTGCTATCAATGATCGTCTGTGGAGGTCTCCACGGGCAGGAGATCGCAGCGCCGGATTCGCCCCTCTGGCCTTCCCGAGCTCCTTGTCAGCCTCGACAACTAGGGTGGCCTCATCGTCATCGCCACGCTCAGCCGTCCAGCTCAGCAGCGTCAGTAGACTGGATCAGCTGCTGCAGGATGACAGCACTGCCATCCCGGCTTTCGTCGACGAGTACTACACGAGTCCGACCGCCATCGAAGACGACCTGCTGAGACCATTGTACACCGGCGAGCAATGGGTTCCTCGTCTTGCTCACCCCGCGGCATCCGTTAACTACTCAAACAAACGTCGTCGCCTGGAGACCAGCGCCACCACTTGTTCGTCAGCTCCGACTTCTACTACGGTTGCTGTACCAACCTTGCGCCCTGCATTCCCCAGCACCGCGTTCCAGCCTCTGCCAGCTCCTGACAACCTGTCATCACCCAGCACCAGCCCGTCAGCATACGGGCAGCGGCAAGCAACCGCAGTACTACTGGCCGCTCACGAGACCGACAAGCCCACCAACTATACCAACGCGTGGCTGTAGATACTACCCCCATTGTTCCGCGCCTTCAAGGCTCTAGGACGTTCCCATGACGTGTTCGTGCCTTTTCATTTGTCCACACCCACTCAAGCCAACTTGCACATGCATGCATAAGCGAAAATAATGAGCCTGTTGTACTTACATGTCTTGGGTGATTCGAGTCGAGTCTTTCATCATGCTGCAGTGCTCGCTCCAGCAACTCTTACCCCACCTTGCTTGGCCTCTCGAAGGAATTGCTGCAGTGCTGTGAGTCGATCGTCGATATCGCTGAAAGAGTCTGCCGATGTGTCCAGCAGCGCTTGCGGTAGCTGTTTCCTCCTTCGCAACGCGGGGGTCTGCTTGGTCTTCTGCGGAACCGCAGGCGATGGCTTGCGCGGTGACGAGGCTACAGACCCTCGTGGAGTAGCTCTATGACCATTTCTGCTACCATTTGGTGGTGTCGGTGACGGTGAGCGCCCACGGCTTAGGGAACGAGTGCTGGGGGGGCTCGAGCGAGGCAGCGGCGAATTATTCGAAGCTCGCAGACGGCGGGTATCAAGACGGGGAGGCTCCACGCCTCGCTTGGGTGACGCCAATCTCGCATCCAATTCACGCTGACGCTCACTTGACAACCGTGAACTTCGTGATCGTGTCGAGCGAGACGAAGCTTTGGAGCCCCGGGAGTCGGCTGACGAGTATCCACCCATTGAGCTGTCTGAAGAGTAGCCACCATTCGAACGGGGCGGCCGTGTGCGTGAGTTTGAGCGTGCACGGGCCTCACGTAGCTTGCGTTCCTTTTCTTGTTGATAAGCAGTCGGATCGAAGCGACGGAAAGCTGGCTGAGCCGTCGGTCGTCCGCGTCGAGCACTCCTAGGTGTTCTACCACCTGCGTCTTCGTCGTCGGAAGGACCGTAGTGGGACGACGTGGATTGAAATGGTGCTGGGAAGACTGCGCTGCTACTTTGCTGTTGTCTCAACGCTCCAGCAGGAGACCGAACCGGTCGTGTTGACGGAGATCTGCCTCTTGTGAAACGCGATGACAAGTCACTGCCACGGTTGGCGTTGAGCGCTGGACGCTGACGCGTACCTTGCTGCCCAGCTTGCGCACGGGCGATCGCAAGCTGGCGAAGCAGCTCCCGGTTCTTTAGCTGAGTTTCCTCCAACTGCGCCTTCATCTGCACCATTTGCGCAAGAGTCTCCTGGACTGCTGCATTGCTATCCTTCTGACGTGTCATCAAGAAAAATCGCGTCAAATGCAGAAACAGCGACAAATACGTACATGTAGGTCAGGTTAAGGTAATGCAGTGGCCCACGTACAATTTTCAGTCTTGTCTCCAGCCGTTCCTGATCCTGCCTCGCTAGTTCTGAGCGATCGTTCTGTTGAGATGCCAGTCGCAGTTGTCTGTATCCCAGTGTAGGCATGTCAATGGACAACAACTTCAATGAATAGAAACTGAGTACAATTCCCGTACTTGATCTCCGTCCGAAGCCGTGCCGTCTCCACCGCCGAGTCCTCCCGAAACTGCTGGTAGAGCGCAATCAACTCCTTGTTCTCTTCAATCAACGCCTAGTAACACAAAAACAACGATTCATCAGCTCACACCATCAACATGAAAATGTTTGAATTGACACCCACCTGAAGCTCTCGCTGCAGTTCTCCCGTCGAGTTCATCCCAGCATTTCCATTTCCACTCACATCATCACAGTACTGCTTCAACGTGTTCTTCAAGCAACGATTTTCCTCTCTCAGCGCTGCGTTCTCCTCCGCTAGTTGAGCGTTGCTCTCACTAGCAGCAGAATTCGTTTGTTCAGCCAGCGCTTGCCTCAATCTTCTGATTGTCCGCAGCAAAACTTCGGGAGACGGCGAAAGTTCTTGGGTCAAAGGCAGCGGGTAGTGCACCCGGTCGAACTCGACAGCATATGTCAATATCAAGTATCGTTTCCCGTTCTTTGTAGCTGCAGTCGCACTCGCCAACCTGCCAACCCACCATAACAATAATAATCCGTAAGAAGAAGAAAAACTTCGTGCCAAAACTTACACAATAAGATCTTAAGTTGCTCTAATAAAAAGGTCCCAATCTCACCCGTCCGAGACTGCTCCAGGCTGCAGCTTGCGCTGTCTATAGAGATCCAGGTCTGCCGCAGTTAGCAAGTCCACGAACACGGCGTCGCTGCGTCGATGCAGTGCTGTGAGCAGCATCTGCACGAACACTGGGAATCGCTTTGAGTTGCCCGTCTGGCGCGTAAGTTGCTCGACGTCCGAGGCCGTGAACCTGGCCGTCCAGACGCTCGAGGGCGGCGCGCTCGCGTCCGCCGCCTCTACCTGCACGTCCAGCAGCTGCTGCTGCACCTGCACCGTCACCACGTAGCGCGCGCCATGGAATTCGAGCGTCGCTGACGCCTCGAGATCCTCCATCTTATTGCAACTTTAACTGTGCCGTCGTCCACAAAAAAAAAGTTAGGTAAATGACAGTCAACCCAACCTGCTCTTGTATGCAACTTACTTCATTGAATATGCAGAACAAATGACATTATACTGTTACATCCAAACCCGAAAAAAAAAATGTTTTGTTTTTAGCATCGCGACCTTTCATGATCCGGCGTATCTGTATCCATCTGCCATAGTCGTCCACAGTCGCAGCTCCTGACCATCGCCTCGTCCAGCAT
The DNA here is from genome assembly GCA_001314425.1 of Phytophthora pluvialis. Lineage (NCBI taxonomy): Eukaryota > Oomycota > Peronosporomycetes > Peronosporales > Peronosporaceae > Phytophthora > Phytophthora pluvialis. The sequence continues at coordinate 8,926 of LGTU01000257.1, forward strand.
TACACCGACCGTCTTCATCTCCACCGTGCGTCTTGACGTTGCATCAACCTCAGCTCAATTCACTGGCAATGCAATGCACTAACAGCAAAGTGCGTCTGTGTATAACTGTGCGGCCAGATGAAACACGCCGTCCCAGCCTCGCACCGTTCCGCCGCCGCACCCTCGTCAGCTCTGGACGCCTATGATTTCGAGGACGCGTCCGTGGCCACCCAGGAGGTCGTGGACGCATGTAAGCGCCGCGATTGCCACAACCGAGCGAGGGCCAAGCGCCAGCAGCGCAACAGCCAACGGGTCGCGACGGCGTCGCAGCCGTTCCGGTTCGCGGACGCCCGGAGTCAGGACCCGGCAGTGTTCGCGCACCTTCTGGCGGACCATTTCGTGGCTCGAGAGGCGTCCAATGCAGCGGCGGCGCCTCTGCCCGCGCCGGCCAAGCCGCAGCAATTGACGAGGCCGGTGGCGGGCACTGCGAGCTTGGGCAGCTTCCGGAGCTGGCAGTTCGGAGAGCGCTGTCTGGCCACGTACCGCGTGCTGTTCGGCCGGCCACTGTGGGCTACGACCACGCTGACGTCCGTCCCGCCGGCGTCTCCCAGGCCCAGGAAGAGGAAACACGCGACGCCGCCCACGAGCAGCAGCTCGGACGGTTCTGAGGACGGTGTCGACCAGATGAATGCGCTCGAGCTGGAGGGAACGGGGACTGTAGGAGAGCTGCTGGCGCTGCCGACGGTCGACGAGCTGCTGGAGCTCCCGACCGACGATTCCTTCGAGTTAGACGGCAAGGCAGATGGTGATGCTGCTCCACTTGAGGAGGACGTGCTGGCGGAACTCGCGATCGACTTAGATGCAGGACTGGGACCCGACGCAGACACAGGTGCAGACTGCATCGACTTGCTGTGGGAATTCGACGCCAGCGACGTAGACGGAGGCGTGATGCTGGCAGAAGGAGAGGAGGAGGAGCTGCGCTTCTTGGCCACTTCGCCGAGCGCCTTCGCTCCGGTCTCACCGGATGGAGAGGACATGGAGGACATTTGATCAAGTTATTCGCCTGCTGTCATAGACAGAAGCCGCCAACAAAACGGAACAACACGCAAAAAGGTATTATAGAGTCTGCCTCCTCCTCCTCCTCCTCCTCGCTCGTTCTTCTGTATTCCCACTTGGTATCAAGGTTGTTTTGCTGTCCTCTGCTACACAATCTCGGGCGGGTGGAGGTCCAACACGTCTTGCTCTTCGTCGTCGTCACTGCCTACGACATCTGCGCTCCCTCGTGCACCGATCGGCTGCAGCGATTGTCTGCCCGCTCTTATTTGCTTTCCGCCTTCTGCAGGCTTGTCAGTTTTGTCACCTAGCAAACCATTGCGTTCATTAATGTACGGCGACACGAGACTCTGTTTATCGCCTTCTCCACGCATACCAAAGTAGGATCTCCAGCCGCCAAACTTACTCTTGCGATTCCGGAATCCGCCACGGTGTTGCATTTGGAAGCGCGGGAGCACCATGCCGACCACCAAGACTTCCCAGCTGAGCACACAGCCCGTGTCAAAGAGGAAGAGAGAGAAAAGCGACCACGCAAAGCCTACGGGCAGTTCGAGAGCTCCCAAGCTCACATCTACGCCGCGAGATTTCAAAGCGTTCGCCACCGCTGCGGATGTTGAAGTCTCATCATCGTCGAGGTTGCCGTTGTCACCGAGAAGCTGTACCAGCAGAATGATCAGCAGCACAAATGAATACGCCACAAATGTGCGGTTTGCACGAAGCAGCGGGGCTCGATAGTTGTCGCGGACGTTGAGAGCTACGGCAGCAATCCAGTACTGCAGGTGTCCGAAGCGCCACAAAACGCTGTTCTCGTACGAGTGAGACGTAAGGTCTGCAGGCTTGCCGGGGATGAACACGTAGCATGGCACTTGTACAACGTCTGGGTCGGTCTCACCTCCGTCGGATGCAGCTCTAGTGAGCTCCAACGCCTTCTCAGCTGAACAGAACCACGGCCTAGCCTCCGCCGCAGCCAGAGCAATGTAGACACATCCCAGAAAGATTGCGAGCTGGCCCAGGAGTGACAGTAAAATTTCAGGAGCAAACAGCGTCCTGGGGGGCATTCGGTTGAATGGAGCAACTGATGAGGAACCGAGCTGTGGCGCTGCTGGAGTTCGCACCATTAAAAGTGAGAGTATGAACACTACAACCAAGTCGTCGAAGAGGAATTGCGAGTCGCTCATCTGAGAGTGCAGATCATTCATAGTGGCAGAAAGCGTCACTTGCACGACCGAGTAAATCACCATGTACCTGAAGGCCACGAAAGCTGCACTGAGTGCGCCACGTCCTTCACGCAATAGCTCGACAGCATCGCTCACGCGGAGTGAGCGACTGGTGAACGGAGCAACCAGTGCAGCGTCGTCTTTCGAGAGAGCTAGACCAACATGAGCTGCCTTGAGCGCACCACAGTCATTGGCACCGTCGCCACACATAGCCACACAACCACCGTGGCGAGTCATGAGCGTCTCAACAATCCATGTCTTCTGGTGTGGTCGCACACGCGCAAACACCTTGGTTCGGCCTACCAGTTCCTCAGCAAAATCCGTCAGTGACATCGTTGGAGGTGCTGTCGTGGAGGCTTCAGTGGGTGTATCCGCTTCTTCTTCGTTTGACGAGACTAGTAGCTGTTCGATAGCAGCACCTGTCACTGCTATAGAACTACCGTCAGCAAGAGACAGGAAAGAGTGCCTGTCTACAGGCGCCCAGGTTATTTCCGAGTTGCTTCCGGAAGTCCCTTCCCGAGTACTTTGAGCCAATTCATCAACATCTGTGTAGACCACGACAATCTCTTCATCGCCTTCATGTTGACGTTGTGCGTCGATGAGAAGAACCGATGATTGCATATCCATATTGATCTTGCGCGCAACGTGAATTGCTGTCAGTGCATCGTCACCCGTGATAATGCGTACATCCACACCAGCTTCCTCAAGTGCTCCCACAACGTAAGGCGACTCTGGTTTTATTTGGTTCACAAACAGCATAAAGCCGAGGAATCCCACGGAGCTCTCCACAGCATCTCGAGCTACCGGCTGTGACGCCTCTGACTTCGGTGATACAACGGCTGGAGTGAATGACTTCGTCGCAAGAGCCACAACGTAGAAGCCTTGGTGCGCATACAAACGGGCACGAGCGAGGTAGTTGCTCGGAAGCGTGTTCGGTGTGCAGATCTTGTGGACGGCCTCAGGCGAGCCTTTGACGTAGGCATAGCGGTTGCCGCTATCAAGATCTTCCACCACCACAGAGGAGCGCTGACGAGCTGCGTCGAACGGAAAGCGAGCCACAACACCAAATAGCTTCCCGATCGGAGACGCAATCAGTGCCGCAAATTGTCCAGACATTACCGTGTTTTCAGACGTCTCAGGTTCAAGTGAGTAGCCTGTGGCACGGAACATGTCCTTTTCAAGGGCATAACCTTGAATTTGACCTGAACGCTCGGTGAGACCATGGCACGTGGCCAAGCCAATGATAGCAGGAGGAGAAAGCACCTCCACCTCCCGTTGTAATCCGTGGAAAGCAGGTTGCTGCTTTTGGTTTGGTACTGCACCAGGAGCCGCAGCGGAGCACTCATCGACACCGTGAAAATCAAGGTGGTCGCTTGAAAGCGTACCGGTCTTATCAAAGCAAAAGCAGTCAATGTGGCCAGCAATATTCATGCGTGCCGCATCGATGCAGGCCACGTCAGCCTGGCTTTCAAGACGTGAAAGCGCGAAGCCGACTCCAGCCGTTAAAACCACAGGAAGTGCTGGAGGAACAGCAATGGTGATAAGTTCGAAGCCCGACAAGATTGCTTCACCGAATGTCACACCTTGGTCATGGGCAGCAGCGTCCATGCGGACCACGAACAAAATAAACGCTAGAATGGATAGAGCTCCGAGAAAGCGATAGCTATCGCTCTCAATACGCTTTGCCAGCTGAAGGGGTGTTGGGAACAAGATTGTGCGGAAGAGTTCGCCCTTCGATGTCGAGAATCCGGCGCTGAGCACCACCCCGCGAGTTGAGGTTTTTGTTTCATCTCTGTTTCCCTGGGTAGAACTCGAGTGGGCCAACTCCAAAACCGTAGACCCAGCAAAAAGCACGCTTTCACGGTGGGTAGTCTTTAGCTTTGCATTCACAGCAAAGGCAGCATCAGTAGCTGCAAGTGCTTGCTTGGTGACAGGAATTGCCTCACCCGTAAGCGTAGCTTCATCAGCCATGCAGTGACCTGACAGCAGCGCGATATCCGCCGGTAGCACGCCTTCCTCTATCACCACAACGTCTCCCACAACCAGATCTGCAGGGCTCACTCGCTTCTCCCTTGAGTCACGGATCACTCGCACACCGTTTGCGATGCTGTGTTCGGCATGCGTCAATCTCGAGTGTAACTTCTTGTCATTCTTCACTAGTTCGTGTACTTCCCATACAATCGACAGTGCCGAGAGAACCAGGATGATAATGGCATACGCCTCATACCCTTCAGAAAGCCATACCAGGCCACTGAAAACTTGAAAGACATAAAATGGATGTGACACCTTCCTCAACAGCACCATCGGCCACGTCTGCGCCTTCAACGCCAGCTCATTAGCACCATGGATTCCAGTCAGACCGTCCACCTGCGATGTTGACCATCCACTGCCCTCTAAGCTTCTTCGCTGTGCCGAGCCCAGCTTCTCGTCGAGAGCGTTCTCAAGTCTTGAGAATCCAAGTGACTCTCTCTCGTCGACCACGTAACGACACTTCCTGAACTCGAACCACGGCGGGCTGTCCACGGGTTGTGACAACGGGCACTCTTCGTAGAACCTCTTCATCTTTTTCTTCTTCTTGCTGGCCGTCCACGTCACTGTATGCGCCACGAACACCGAGGTGGCATCCATTGTCCCTGGAGCTGGACGTCGAAGCATGTTGACCTTCCACTTCGGCTTCCAGGATGCCAGGATGGCCAGAATTCCCCCGGACAGTATGCAGCCGAACCCGAAGAGCGCTTGTTGAACGCCATCCGCCTGTTGCAGTAGCTCCACACGCTCCAACTCCACTGCGGGAGCGGTCACGAATCCGGATCGAGGCGCTCGAGCCGCCAGATCCAGATCTTCCATGTCCACGTCCACCCCGTCAGCGGAGGAGGAAGCCATCGCCATGTTGTCGCTGTCACTGCTGCTGTTGTCGTCGCTGTAGGTCTGGGGGCGCGTCGAGAGCAGCGCAGAGGAAGCTTTGGCAGTGGCGGCCATGAGCCGCAGGAGTTTCGGGCCGGAAAGGACGTTGCGTTGCTCCGCTGGATCCCTATAAATGGCTACACTTGGGTTAGACACCATACCTCGTCACTGCAACCTCCAGACGCCTGCAACATTCAACACGAATGAAAACGCCTCAAATGCAAACGTCTACTATTCCCTGTTGAGTATCATGGCATGACTGCAACTACATGGTGAGCTTTTTGACGGGGCATCGCGGACAGTACCAGTTGCCCGGTGGGATCGAAGCTAGAGGCGGCTGCAGACAGAAGGCGTGGTAGGTTGCGTCGCAGCTGTCGCACAGCAGCATGCTCTCCTGCGCGTTCATCTGGCCACACTGTCGACACAACTCCTCCGAGGCGAGGTGCGTTGCCGGGGTGTTGGGCGGCACGTCCGTGACCCACTGCTCGAATAGCCGATTGAAGATGGCTATGGACGTACACAAGCACGAGAGCAGGTTAGTACAAGCAGGCGATTGCACGAGGCGATACATGACAGGCACTTACATCGCAGGCGGTTCGCGCACTTAGATATCTCGGCGTCCAGACGGTTGAACGTGAAGCAGTTCTCCCACACGAGGTTCACGTCGCGCACCAGCATCTCGAACCGCTGATCATAGAACCCGCGGCTTAACCGAATCTTGATCGTGCCCAGGTCCATCGGGTACTTGATCAGATCCGAGTAACCAGGCACTTCGTTCACATTCACCGGCGCAGAGAATGCTAGCGCCAGCTCATTCCTTAACAACACATCCATTATGTATTCCAAGCGTGACCGTAGCGTTACGTCCTGCGCGCTCCCCATGGGAAAGCAGTGCTGCAAAGTCTTCATTTGGAAACAACGAAGCTCGACGTACTGCGTCTCCGATGGCGTTGCAGCAGGCGTCGGGACGGTTGAGCCTTGAGCCCTACGCCTCCGGGACGATGACCGCTGGCCACTTGAGCTCGACGGTTGAGATCCAGGGTGCTTCCTCTTCGGCGTAGAATGACGCCCGGACCCGCTCTGCGATTGTCCAGACGCAGACGCTGACAGGGCATGGTGTGCCGAGCTCGCTTGAATCCATTGCTCGACCTGGTCGTCTGTCAGAGAAGTGATAGCAGCCACCTCACTGCTTGCCTTCCGGTATGCGTAGGCAGTAGAAGACCGTTCTCGTTGCGCTTCAAGGATGTTGTGAATCATCTTGTCAGCTAAAGCAACCAATCCAGTAGACAGCCGGCCAACGAATGGCAGCTCCGACGGGTTAGACACAGGTTCTGATGCCTTCGACTCCTGGCTGATAATGGCAGTTTTCTGCGGCGAGCCTGGCCGACTGGAATTGGCACTCGAAGGGTTTCGGTGTTTACGCTTGCCCCCACGCTTCATACGCCCGTACGAAATTGCATCGTCTAACGAGTAGAGGCGCATGGCAGCAGACGCAATCGTCGCAGTAGCGATCGCATTCTTAGCCGACGGAAGCGGAGAAGCCTTCCAGCCTGGGTCGAGCCACTCAGGATCAACATTAGCCTCCAAGAACACGACTGCCTCCATCAAGATAGCCGACGTATCGCACGTATAAACCATTTCGGCCCACGCAGCACGGACGGAACGTCCCCACCGACCGGATCGGAAAGCATCGCGTGGAATTGCCGACTCCATCATAAGCAATTGAGATCGAAGAAGCAGCAGCGATCGCGGAAGGTCCTTCTTCAGCGGGCGGATCGTCGCGCTGAAACCTTCCAGCAATTCGGTTGACAGCTCCCCGATCTCCCCATCAGTCGGTTCGTCCGTCCCAGCTTCGCTGCCGCTCCCTGCGCCTCCTCTGGAATGGGCTTTGACGAAGTCCGGGTCGTACATGTCCGCAATGTTTGAAATCTTGCGCGATACTCTGGACGATCTCCTGGAAGCAGTCTCTTCTGTCAGGCGAAGCTCCTTTCCACCAGTTTGGGCACGAGGTGATGGTCTGGTGTTCTGGAGAGGCGGCTTCCCTTCCGGTACCATTATCTCTGCTGCTGCAGGTTGAGCGTTTGGGACCGCAAGGGCAGCTTGAACTGCTGCTGGTGGTTCTGGAACTGGTGGTGCGTCAGGTGTTTTGCTTGTAGGATGAGTGGATTGAGTCTGTGCAGTAGTGGCTGGCACGGAACTTAAACTCACTGCTGAGGAGCCGTATTGCAGCACATTCGATGCTGCTGTCAATCTCGCCAACTGCGCATCACGATCACGCTGCCTGTCAGCTTCGCTGCGCTCCCCGTCGGTGTCTGATTGCGCTGGCGTCGTCATTTGTGAGATCGATGGCGACTCAGGCTCCGTATCGATATCTGCAATTGCACTATCCTCGAGATACCCAGGGGCTGGTGTTAGCGCTGTTGACTCAGTCGATGCGTTGGCACTTGTATCAATCTCGAAGTCTCCTGCTGCACGGTATGTAGTGCCGTTAGCATCATAATAATTTACCTGTGAGGGATCTCTCTGCGGCAACTGTGGGTCATTCCCTGCGACGAAACCCACGTATTCGCCAGTCGAATTGTTGTTATGATACGAATTCGAAGTTCCAGGCGGCGGCGGTGGGGCCGTCGAATAGCCCATTGCTGAGGATGCGTTCGGCATCATAGGCATGGGGTCCATTGGCATCTGCACGTTTCCATCACTGCTCATATTCATCACGCTTGGCGCTGGTCCTGGTGGAAACGGCTGCACCATTGGGTTCGGTGCACCTTGCCAACCTCCGGAGGGCTGACCACCTGGACTACCAGCAGCACCGTCGCCGTAGACATTCGGCAACGTGTTGTAATTCTGACCGCCCATAGGTGCGGCAGGGAAGGGCTGCCCCGACATATCACCTATGAAACCGGGCATGTTAGCTGCCATGGGCGGGTTGCTGAGACTCGATGGTGCTGACTGGTAGGGGAATGGATTCATGCCGTCGACCATGCCGGGGAACTGTCCAGGAGCTGAGTTCGGGTAGTTTCCGCCAGCATTTACGTTGTTAGCGCCCATCTCCATCGAGCCGCTACTTGGTTGCTGGTTACCATAAACCCCGTTGGTATTCACGATCGGCGCCTGCTGACTGAAGGCGTTCGGCTGTTGTGCTTGTGAGTTCATGGCAGAAGAAACCTGAGCAAGAGGAGTAGGCGCAGTACCGTGAGGAGCCCCACTCACTGGGAACGCGAAGCTAGACGCAGTACATTGTGCTTGAGTGTTGTTCGTTGACATCGCTACGCCATCGCGAGCAGCAGACAACAGCCTCCTGAACGTCACTCGCAACGGCCGTTTGCTAGTTGCAACCGCAGCTTTGAAGCCTTCCATACCAACGACCTCCAACCTCTGGCCGTTCACAGCATATACCTCGTCACCCACATGCACCTTGCCGCTCGCCTGAGCTTGTCCCATCATGTTGTTATTGTCGTTGGAAAATTCCGTGACAACCACCGTTCCGCGGTTAGAATAGTTAATCACGACACCCAATGGACCAAACCCGAAGTCCACGTCCACAAGGGTGCCGTCGTTGTTAGTTTGGTTCGAGGACTGCGTAGTGTTCGTTGGCATAGCCATTGAAGTCGATCCCGGAGGCATCCCGTATGCCTGAGGAGCCTGGAGAGATGGCATTGAAGCCATCGACTGGCTCTGGGCTGGGAAAGTTCCGCTGGAAGCCATATTAGTTTTGCGGTTGAAAGCTTGGCGTATGTTCTCGAGAAGGTTGACCTGCTGCACAAATGATGCAGGCAGAGATTCAACGCCTGGAGTTGACGCTGTAAACAACGGTCGGCAATTGCTTAGATCGTCGAAACTAGCGCCTGATAAGTAGCGAGTCGTCCGCAAAAACATCAACACGAAGTTCGCAACATTGTGGAGCTCGACCGACAAGTCACCAGCGCGCTGAGAAGGCTCGCATTTCTTCGCCGCAGTGGCAAAACCGCTTAGCGCTCGTGCACGCAGCATGTTCGATGGATCCACGCAGCTGAGAATTGCTGTCGCGAAGGCATCCGCCACTTGCTTTACCAGAGCCGAATCCGAGTGAGTTTTCTGGCTCGTCGTAAGCGCCTGTGTAGCCATCGCACAAATCAATCCCATCACATATGCGTGGTGGAGGCATACAAACGTTTTCGGGTCCGGGTGAGTTGCGTTAGGGTCGACAACAATTCGCGAAACCACCTTCTTCACCTCTTCAAAACTGGACAAGCAAGCATACGCCAGTCCATTCGTAGTTTGGACAGTGGCAGAAGCGGCGAACTGGTTCCAAGCTGCTAGCATCGCTCGTCCTTGGTCCACAAGTGCCTGAAGCGAGCGCTTGAAAGAAACAGGATTGTTGGCTCCACCAAGCGCAAATTGCTGTTGCATTCTTGCAGCTACAGTTGGGTCCGCATATCGCGTCCGCTTCATCTGATCAGCAATCTGGCGCGCATACGGATCTTCCGTTTGAGTGTACTTCCGCTTCAACGCCTCTTGGTAGCGCGCTTGGGCGACAGCATATGCAGACGATTGTAGATCTCCTCCTTGCATCCTTGGCATTGCCATCTGTGGCATACCAGCCTGGTACATCCCAGACCTTGCTGCCTCCACGTTGTTCATCATGGCATTGCTTGATCGAAGACCACGCTTCAGGATATTATACACGTCATGCGAAATCGGGATGGGCTTCATTCCGCCTCGGCCGTCCAACACACTTCCATACTCGTACTTGCGTGATAAGAAACGCTTCACAACATTCTCTGCCTTCGGATACGGGGCGGTCAGTGATGAAGGGAAATGCGTATTGCGTAGGGTAAGTGCATCAGCAGCCACCACCACATGGAATCCTGAAGACTGGATCGAAGTTTCGGCGCGCTGGAGTGCGTTTTCAGCCTCCTGCTGTGTGTAGAACGATCCGAGGAAAAACTTGCGCCCATTATAAGCCACGAGAGACTCATACTTCTCCATATCTCCGTCCATAACAAGGAGTACCTCCTTCTCAATAGAAAAGGGTCCATCGCGGAGGAAGTCTCTGCTTGAATACTCGCAGCATGATAATCCTTGCTGCAGCTGAAGCTTTGCCCCGTCGTCATGAAGGACCCAATGGAAGCACCATCTAATCCGAGTGGCAATCTTCGAGTCTCTCGAGTCCTCTTCCAAGTACGCAAGAAGTTGCAAAAGCTGCTCTCTAGTGGAGATCACTGACCACTTCTCATCTGGTGACAGCACGAACAAACGGTTGTGATCGCTGAAAAAACGGTAGAATAAGTAGCCATGACGACATTTTCCAAATGCTAATGTCCTTGGAATGATCAGCCACTTGATGAAGCTCTCCAGCTCCCGAGCCTTTTCAACACGAGGAAGCATAGATCCGCATTCTGACCATGCCGTGTTTGCACTTTCAGCACAGCTTTCGTGGGCTTGTAACAACGTCACGGGTCTAACGAATGGTGTGAGGTGGAGGTAAACCGGAGACGTGGATGACATCTCCGCGCACAGTTCCTTCACCGAAGCCCAGCTCAAACCAGCGACAGATTTACCATTCAATCCCACAATACGGTCACCGATCGCAACTGTAGCAGGAGTGGTCTCTAGGTCCATTCCCATCGAGTCGTTGCGCTGTTCGCAGTATACAAGGCCCTTCGTCGCAGTGACTCCAAGGCTTTCGAGCAGATTTTCAGCCTCAAATGGCAGCGGGACAGAATCGACGCGAAAGGTCTTCATGCCACTGGATGCAGGGAGCTTAAGCTGATTGCACAGTAGCGATGGGTTTCTCAATAGCTCATCCAAGTGCTTTGTCGCCTGCTCAGGGGTCATAAGCTGATCTACGCCAGCAGGCGGTTGTCTAGAAAACGAGATTTTCAATGGCCGGGGTAAGCTCAGCAACCACGAAGTGAACTGAGATAGATCACTCAGTTGACCGTAAGTTGCACCGTTCACTCGTTCCACCAAGTCTCCGCGCAAAATGCGACCACTGAGGGATGCCTGACCGAGCGTGCCATCTGGATGATCATTCAGAGATTTAACAACCACACCTCGGGTTTCTAGTGCCAGGGCCAAGCCTAGCGGACCGTCTTGGAAAATTACATCATACGAGATGGGTCCACTCGCTTGAGAGGTCATTAGGCCCGCTCGGAACGTACTTTCCTTTGCTTGTTGCGAGGGCACATCGTGTACAACACGCTGCCACTCTTCGTGCGCCATTCTCATCTTCGCTGACGGTGGACGGGCGAAAACAGCGTAGGTGACGCCTGACGGATTGTCCATACGGAGCAATTCCTCGACATCGTCAAGACTCTTCTCATGTGTGGTAACGCTGTTCACCATCAGCAGCACGTCACCCGGAAATACTTGACCAGATAGCTCACCAAATCCTAACGGGGGGTCGTCCGAGGAACGGTAAGACTGGACGAAGATGAAGGATTCATGGGCATCCAAATTCAGGCCAATGGGCAGTCCACGGCACTTCACAATCGACACCGAGGCCCGCACAGCCTCACCAGGCAGGGACGTCAAGTACAACAAGATCGGTTGAGCAGCAGTCCTCAAGTGCTCTTGAATGACAGCACGACTCATACCAAACACTACGCGGTCATTAATCGCGTACACAACCCCCTTGACATCCTCGGGCTCAGACCGCTGGTCTCCTATGGCGCCTTGGCCCATCTGATGGTTTTGTGCAGAGCGTTCCGAGTATTGTACACCTTCCGCTGTATCTTCCAGAATTGTATTTGCGAGATCATTCGCTCCAAGTGTCCGCACAGCCAACATGTCAGGCCCTTCACCTGACAGGAGTTCTGGGACTTCGTAATGCGTTAGCAATGTCGTCTGGGCTGTCAATGGCGACTGTTTGCAGCACTGCAACGGCCAGTTCAAGATTCCATCCTCCAAACCGCAGAACGCACATAGCGAGCGTGGCATCAGCAAACCATTTCCATCGCCATAAGCATTTGGTTCGTTCATCCCTGCTGATACCAACAAAAATCGATCGCCAAATTCTTCAATAAGCATGTCTTCCTCGGCCTCGGAGTTGTCAGACGAATCTTCGTCGTCTTCACCCACAATCACAGCTACGGGTTCCTCCTTAACAGTGTCAGAACCACCATGGAGCCTTTTCTGAGCACTTTCAGGCAATGCCGGCACAGGCTTTGATTCCAGCTCTGCTTTTGCCTTGTCCTCCAAGTATGCCAGCAATTCATCCGTTAGTTCGTGCTCGACCCCATCAATGATGAACTTCTTGGTATGTTCTACACCGTGCGACGAACGCGGCGGGGTAAATCGATCCCACTCACGCTCCAAGTCCGCCAGTGACTCGCCCAGCTTCTTACGCGCATCACTTGCCTTTTCCTCGAGCGAGTGGTATACTGACTGAACGGCTGACGTCTCCTCAACTAACTCGCACAATACGCGCAACACCTTCAATCGATCGCCGATAGTAAGTTTCGAGTAGTTTTCCTGGGATAGAAGGTCAATCGCAGACAGAAGTCGCTTCTCCAACTCTGTAAGGTCGTTTTGCTTCTGCTCACTGCTGCCAAAGTTTTCACTGGAGTCTGCAGCCATATCGTGAGCTCTCTTCCGAAACTGTTCTGGTGAGAAGGAGGGATCGGCAAGGCAGGTAGGGCAAAACCATTCACCTTTAGGGATCACAGGCAGCGGAGAATTGATACAAAAGGTGTGATACGGTGCATCGCAGCGATCACACAGCAGCAATCGACCTTTTGCATGAATTGTCTGACAGTTACGACAGTTGTCTTCCTCTGCTGCAATCATCGGCTTGTTCTCGGTAGTGTATACCCACTCTTTCATCAGCCGTTCAAAAATTACCGACAGTTTTTGGGCCAGGTTAGAGATTTCCGCCTTCAACGAGTTGTATGTGTAGCAATTTTTCCACACCAATTGCACATCGTCAACAAAGGACTCTACGTCATCGTTTTCGTAGTCTTCATCCTCGATTTTCTCCGAAATCGTACTTAGGTCCATGGGCTCCGCGATATCTCCGCTCGAATAATAGTCCGGATAGAGTTCTGGATCCACCGGTTGGTTGAAAGGTGCCGCAATCTCTTTTGATCGAAGAAGCTTGAGCACAAATCCACAACACTTAATTTTTGTCGCACCCTGGGTCGTTGCAATGTGCTTCATCGGGTTCTTCACGACAGGGGTAACTGAGGACATCAACAGTCCGTGAGGAGTCTTTAACCCACTCACAATACTGTTAAAGTTGTCAAGTGACAGCTCCCGAACATCCTGTCCGTTAATGCACATCAAATAATCCCCAACTCGAATCGCATCGGCGTTATCATCATTCGGCTCAGCAGCAACAGCACCTTCAGATGGAGCCTCGTTAGGAGTGGCAACAATCTCTGTTACGATGAGGTGTTGCCCCTTCTCCCCCACCTTAATCTTACTCGACACACCGCCAACTAGGACAACACCATAGTAATCACTTGATGCTGCAGATGCATAGTTTGCCTCCGACGCCAACGTAACAGAGTTTTTTCCATGCGAGTTGTGCGCCTCAGTCTCCGCTTCCTCCTTCTCTTCCTCAAACTCCACTCCCTTCAACAAGTTGGTTCCTCGGCGGTGCAGCTTCTGACGCAGCGGGTGCGTCACAGCATCATCTCGATACGATTTGGAGCCCTTAATTGATTTGAGCAGTTGCTCATCCGCACTAGGGTGCTTGAATTCCATCGCCAGTTGACATACTTCGCGTGCAAGTTCTGGCCAGCTAAATGCGTTCATGGGTCGCGTACGATGGAACTCTTCAAGCGTGTTTCCCATTTGAAGCAACGGGAAATACTCCGTGATCAGCGCCTTTAACAGCTCAACATGTAACGAAGCGAAGAGTGTGCCAAGAGAGTCGTCGTCCAGATCACCGTCTCCAACAGGGCTGGACCCGTCAGTCAGCGTCATCATATTCACGAAGACACCCAGCGAGGGAAGCGCCATCAACTTCAGGCAGTCTGAGAACGTCGAAATGAAATCCCACACGAAGAGCAAATCGGCATGACATTCTGCCGGTACGGGATCCAGTTCTCCTGCTGGAGAGATCATCTGAGATGGAAATTTAGTTTCTTCAATCGCCGTGGGGTCATGCTCCGAATGCTTATACTCAGGCAATGAGTGATCGCTCTTCAATTCCAACGTGTAACGTGCTTTCACGCGAGTCCAGACTTCGCCCTCCACTTCGTTCCTCTTGTCCCATACACGGATTTGGTGCCTTCGTTCTCTTTCTTCTTCCACAAATTTTAGCAGTGCAATGCGCTGCTGCTTAAGAGACTGAGCGTCAGGAGCTGCCTTCCTCTTCCTGGAGTCACCGAACCGCTTCGGGGATGAAGACGTCACGACACCATTCTCAAGAATCGCCTTCTGTTCCTCGCGCATCTGACGACGCTGCCGCAACTCTTCTATTCTCCGCTTCATGGAGTTTTCTTTTTCCTCTATCTTCTTGCGTTTTTCCTCCTCCCGCAACGCACGCTTCATTTCCTTTTCTTCCTCACGGATTCGTTTCTCCTCTTCTCTGGCCAACCGCAATGCTTCTTTTCGCGCCTCTTTTTGCCGAGCAGCTTCCATCTTGGCCTCAAGAATTGCGTTCTTGCGCTCTTCTTTTGCTCTCCTCTGGGCTTCTTTCGCATCCTCTTGGGCCTTCATTTCGATCTCTAATAGTTTCCGAGCAGCCTCTCGGACACTCCGCTTGTCAGCGTCGCGTTGCTCCTTCTCCTTCTGCTGTTGTAGGCGCTGCACATCCTCGAGATTACGAGAGTGCTCCTCCAACAGGACTTCCTGCGACAGTTGACAGTTGATCGCTTCTTTGGAAAGCTCATCGTTAGTTTTGAGGACGTCCTTCACTTGGTTTTTCAGACGCGAACGAATCTTGGCATGGACGTCGGGCGTAATTGGATGCCGCTGCTCCCAGAACTGATAATCCTTGCACGATAGCACTAGGTGCAGTCCTTCCAGCACGCGTGTGATATTTCTTCGAAGCAAGCCGAATCCATCCTCACCGCTAGCAGGCGTCAGTACGTCCACGGGCTTACCGCTATCATCTCGTTCCACTGTGAACACGGATTCGCTGACTATAGCCATGAGTTCATCGGCTGATAAGCTCTCAAAATGCACCAGAGCCTTCTTCCACGCTTTACTCGCCACGTAGGACCTGAACACGATCTCGACTATTCGCATCCACAACAACAGTTAGTCGTAAAGCACCTCACTACCCACACCTCCCTCCATGTCGACCTACCTGTACTGTTCTCAAGTTGCACCACAAAAATCGGCGACTTCTTCTTGTTGCCCAGCACAATCTCTGCAATCAAGCACCCCACCCCCACGTCAGTCACTCACTCCGTCCAGCCAGCAATTCTACAGTAAATGTCCTTCTATCTCCACGTACTGCATCGTAACCGGAACGCGACTGGCACGGGCACGGTCACCTGCACGTTCACGAGCGTCTCGTAGCCAATAGGAAACAGCTTCTTGCTGGTGTAAAAGTGTTCTTCCGGGACAACGGACCCCAGAGTCAGGACACTGATGGGTCCGTCCGCGAGAGGCAGCTCCAGCTCCGCCAGCTTCCGCCTCAAGATCGCGAGGTAATACATGTCTTCTAGTGGGATCGCGCCCCGCATCAGGTGCGTGTAGGCTCGGAGCGCGTCCCTCAAGCTGCGGTACTTGTGCTGCTCCGGGTCCAGCAGCTTGCCGTCATCGCGGACGCTCCACTGACGGAGCGCGGCCGTGTCCAGACCCCGCTGCTGCGCCACGAGCCGCAGCGAGTCGATGCTCAGCTCCAGGTCGTCGATGGAGTCGCTGCGGCGAGCGCGCGCCCTCTGCTTGGCCGTGGGCGGCGGCGCGTAGCCCATGGCCATGACGGCCGAGGCGGCGCTCAGGTCTTCGTCGTCGTCCTCGGCCGAGGGCGCACGCGCAGTCTCACTGCTGTCAGCGCTGCGGTCGGCGCCATCGTCGTCGCCCTCGCTGCTGCTGTAGGCGCGCGGAGCCAGCAGCAGGTTCATGCCGCGTGGCTTGGGCGCCGAGACGTCCTTCTCCTCCTCCTCCTCCTCCTCCTCCTCCTCGAAGCTGCTGCCGCCCTCGGACTGTGGAGGGGACAACTCCATGGCGGGCGTCCAGTGCAGGCCGCCGCCGTCGCTGTAGGCGGGCGGGCCCCCGAGCGGGGGATCCATCAGGGCACTTGCGCGTGCAGAATGAAGGTCGCCTTTCGCCCTCGCTTTTAAAAAGTGCCGGGCGCCGTCGGTTGCGCGATGGGGGCCGGTGGTCGGTGGTGGGTTTCGGAGCGCGATTCCGGTCGGGGACGGCAGTGGACGGCAGTGGACGCAGGCGAGCCACCTTCCGACACCCTCATCTGGAAACGGTGTTTGTTTGCGGCACACTTGTACTTGAAATGGTATGTCGGTGTAGCGAAAAGACTGCAATAGTTGGCTCCCTGGGTTTTATTTTTGAAGCACACCTCCATAAGACTGGGTGATTAGGAGATATACTATCGGGTTGGAAAGGTTTTTAAACTTTAAAAAGTCACTGCGAAGCAACTTGCAGCAACAAAATGAAAGATACATTTCACGATGTTAAGCAGCAATATAGCAGCAGATAGAATGCAAAATGCTAAATTAAAAATAGCAGTTGAGTCACAGAGCTATTTCGGCTGCTATATTTGGCAGTGAAAATAGCATCGGCGTGTGAGCAAGGCTCTGTTTGGAAGCGCTCGCAGCAACAAGCCCTCAACGGTCGCCGTCCCGACCAGCAGCAACAAGACCCTACCCATTAGTTGGTCATTCTATAATGAGCACTCAAAGTGTAAACTACCGTGCAGATGAAGACAAGGCCCTGTGTGAAGCTTGCTTGAAGTAAGGTTAGCTTCGATGACACTCATGAATACGGCTTATGCTTCTGCAGCTTCGTTCAAAACCTCTTCCACCCAGGCAGGTCCCGCGGTGATGTCCATTTCTGCCAGGTCACCCGTGACGGTAAAATAGCATTGCCGCTAGAAGAATCACCTCGAATCGATGCCAAAGCTAAAAAAACAGGTGGTTTGCTTGCCAAATATAGGATAGCAATGGCATCACCGCTGTGGACACTCTAAGAGTGTCATACACCACTTCCAGATCAAGATGGAAATTTTCCCAAAGCAAGTGAACAAGTTGCTCAGAACAACCAAGGTTTTTACTGATAAACCTAAATAAGGGTTTATAGTAGAGAAAATAATTTTCCCACAAACTGGAAATTGGCGCCATCCCCTTCCCAATCAAGTGAACAGTAGCCAACCATCTTGGCACCAAATTGGCACCTCAGTGACGCCAACCATTTCGTGCAGGCCTCAGGCTTCTCCTCACTTTCACTTGTGCTCCCTGTTCGAAGCATGCCGTCTACGCCGACCCCCACCAACAAGCAGCGCCAGCACGAGCGCTCGGCTGCAAAAGCACGCGTTGTCCGTGCGTTCAAGGACGACCAGAACTAGCGACATGTCGCCAAGCACAATGACGTCGCATACAGGACTGCTCGCGGTGCTATTCTCAACGTTGATGCCGATCCCAAAGTCCAAGGCGGCGTACATGATGTCCGCGTGAAGATGACCGTCGAGGTTATGGCCCAGCTGGAGATGTACCTCGATGAGAATTGCCGATACACATGCGAGCAGATACACGACAGACTGCTCGATGACAAGGGCGCGTCCGTGAGCACGTCTTCCGTGCACCGGGCGCTCCAGCGCATGGTGTACAGCCTCAAGAAGCTGCGCATCGAGAAGGTTCTAAGAACAACAGAGAGAACAAGATCAAGCACAAAGAGTTTGCGGGAAAATTGGAGAAGCACGCCTCCGCAGGCTACATGATCGTGTTTCAAGACGAAACAAACTTCGACGTGTACATGTTATGCAGTGAGGGCTACGCACGCATTGGCGAGCGCGCAACGGTAGCGCTGGCGCCGTCCAAGGGTGTCAACCTACATGTGCAAGGCGGTGTCTCTTCTGTCACCGGCATCGTCCTCATGCGGGATCCATCTCCTGAAGGGCTGCGTGCGCGCCAAAGATACCGTACTTCGCCAGGAATGACACCATCAGCACATACTGCTGCTTCGCCTGCAGCGCCCCGGTTACCACTATAGGAAGTGGCAAGCAACGTAAAGGAAAACCCCATCAAGGTAACAACTCCAGATCATGTACCCAAATACAGATCCACAAGGTCTACGGCAAGGAGGTCAAGACACAACTACGCGGACCCGTGTGAAGGACCCCCCACCACACACACACACACACACACAGGACCCACCTCCCAGTCCCCACATGGACGTCCAAGTCCCACCAAGTGCGTATCTCGTGTCAACGAGAGAGCTGAACCAGCCCACCGACGGGTACACAAGGTGAACCACTCAGCAACTGCACGGTTATCGGAGTACCCCCTCCGTTAGTCGGCATCTGGGTGCAGTGTGTGAGAATTTGAGATCATTGCTAATTTTAACGGATCCACGCCACCTCACAACTATATCAGCACGATTCACCGACCATACATGCGCATCAACGCAAATAGTACATCAGCACATGCACTTCTTGAATGCGATGGAGTTTACTGCACCACAAGATGTAATGACCGTGAAACACTATAATGCCGCACGCGAAAACCGGGTACCAGACGCAATCGATTTTGCCTGTTGGGTCAAGATTCAACACGAAAGCGCTCTGGTTGCGCGCAGCATTTCGGAGCAATATTGTATTTGACATATCCACCAAAATGGTTGTCAGAACCGTCTCGCGAATTTATTAAGTCGGGCTCGTCGTAGTCACTAGCGGACGTGAAGGCGTCTTGATCTTCTTCAGACTCACTAAATCCGGAGCTCCCGGCAGCCTCCACGATCTGCTTGTGGTTACCGATGCCACATAGACTTCTACTCTGGCCCACCTAAGAATCAACATTTCGGTTTTCAGACCATAAGTTTTTATAAAAAAAATTCTTTTCGACGTTCTGTACCGCATTATAAAGCAGAGAATCAGCGCTATCTGATGCAGTCCTGGCTATTTAATCGCAGTTAAACTAACAAAATTATACCGCAATTGGTAACGGCCGGTTTGGATGCCTTTACGTTTTGTTGTGGAGTATCACCAATTTTGAGCGATATTAAATGAAAAGGTATCATCGCAATCGTGGGGCGATTTACCATCTGGTCGGATACGGTTTTATTAGCTACAATGCTGTTAAAACACGCTGTCAAGCAAAACGTTTTGAGGTATTTTCATGAGGTTATATCGCTGCGAATAGTTTTGTCCAATGATCTGCGCGAACACATGTTTATAACCAGTCATATGTTATAATGGGTCTACACCATATGAGGTTTTACTAGAAATGTTGATTCTTATGTGGGCCAGAGGAGTACGTCGGGAGTGCTGCACGATGTTTTGTACTGCTCGAAGCGACGGAAGCACAGAGGGGTGGAACTCAATCTTGCGTCCTAGTGCGTAGCGAATGGGTAGAGGTTATAGTTTTTTGTTTACGAACAAGCACCCTTTCGGTGAAGTCGTTCTGGTATGACGTGATGAACGGCTTCGCCGGCGTGTTAGCTTGCGAGAGATGATCGCTCAGTTAGTGTATGTCGACGTTCTCAGCTTCTTGACAGACACGCACCTACTGCCACCAAGGTCTTGACGCGTAGAGGGCAAGTCTGTCGTATTGAAGAGCTTGCAAATACAAACACACAAGCTTTTAGCGCGTTGAGCGCGAGCCTGCAATACGTGCACGGTATCGCTGACTCCTAACAGTCTTCGTCGTCTTCATTTAGCAACAAAGAGATTCCAGGAGTGACGGCTGGGGACTGCGGCGGAGGGTGAGGACGAGCGAGGATCAAGGATGCTGTGGTAAACCTATGTCAAAGTGATGATCGGTGAGAGCTGCACGCTTTAGAGCAAACCCTACCAGTAGAAGATTTCGAAGCTGCCAGCTTTGGTTTAGTCCATTCCCGGTCGTGAACTCGGACACGGACCAACGACCACGAAATAAATCCTTCAGATTTCGGAGCAATTTCCACTTCATTCCTATAACAGCTGTCATGCATTAATGAACAAAGGTCGCGTACGCGTACTTCCAACGGGAGAGGCGTATGGCTCAAGCCCCCCCCCCCAAGCACCTGCGGCGAGTTAGGTCGCGTGTCACAGAACGTAGGTCGCGCGTCGCAGGACGCAACACTTTGCCTTTGTTTGTCAGCCTATCGCGATGCCAGTTTCGCGAGAAAGCGAACAGGGTCTCCCCGAATCTACCAATGCAAGGGCCGTATCGATTTCAATCTCGTCGGCGGCGAGCGGTATGCTCTCAAGAGAGAAGAGTAAGCGCAAAAAGTTCAGCAAGCATGATAATACCGTCCTTCTTCGCCTAGTCAACGCTGGTTCGCCCCTTTGCGTGTGCTCGGGGCGGGCTCACGGATGCGTGGACGACTACGCCTGAGAAGTTAAAAGTACAGACGGATTTATCAAGCAAGAGATCACAGCAAAGTCAGCCCAGGATCGATTCAACGTGCTCAACGACAAGTATCGAGCTAGTGAGAAGAAGGCTGCAGCTGCGTGCGACATTTCGGAGGAGTGCACGGAGAGTTGGACGAGATCGTCCTGGCTGTTGTTGAGTACATTCGGGTAGAAGGAAAGCGAACGCTGACAACAAGAAAGAAAATTAAGGCGGATTAGAACAGCAAAGTCAGCCCAGGATCGATTCAGCGTGCTCATCGACAAGTATCGAGCTAGTGAGAAGAAGGCTGCAGCTGCGTGCGACATTTCGAAGGAGTGCACGCACTGCTTCATGCGGTGGAGAGGAAGGGGGTGGGTTTCGTTGAATTCCTCTTGTGCGCTGGGAGGATTCAAGAGGCAAATCCCTCCTGAGCTCATTCATCTATTATAATAAAGTCGAAGTCGGTGTGTGCTGGCCCCTAACACGACATTCTGATTGACCGGATTTAATAACAAAACTCAATACTATCAAATTACTGTTTACCGAATGAGGTACGGTCGCAAGTCTCTTTTTTTCCATTCGTGTCGTAGTGGCTTCTTGTCACACCATCGTCAAGGCCGTCCTGCCGTGCGACACGCTGCTCATAGGCGTGGCCACAAACGGCTCGCCCCAAAGCTTCCTACTGACATATAAATCATGGGGAGGTACACCGACTGACGGTGGTGCGTGATGCAGATCGATTGTGCCTCTATGCAGCGCTACTAGGAATCAGTCTACTGAGACTTAATTCGCGGGAACGTACACCGTGTGACGGTGCTTCTGAAAGTGAGGCTCGTCGACACCTATTAACAGGAAGCTGAATAATGATACATACTATCTGAGGATACGTACACTGTTCGTACACCGATCGCCTGTGTTGGTAGCGACCTTTTAGGACAAATTTACGCAAAATGATGCAATGTCACCAAAAAGACGTTATGGTAGTCACTGAGAGCCACTAAATTACATACTTTGTGAGAATGCGTACCGGGGCCGTACTAGATCATCCCAAATTGATACTGTTTTAACCCTTTCGTGGTACAAGTGCGCATTTTTCGCCCATTAAGGCCTTTTGCAAAACACGATACGATATTGGCCTCTTAAAGAGCATATAATGCACCCTTTTGCACAAGCTCAAGTTAGTATACACCATTTCCCGGTCAAGTCGCTAGTTTTGTCAACCAACCTGCAAGAGGGATAAACAGGGATGAGTCAAGCAAAGAGAAACATGCATTTTTCAAGATTTAAAAGAAACGTGCCTTTTATCGACCAAATTGCAAATCTACACTTACACACCAAGCTGCATGTCCTCGCCCCTTTCAGCAGCAAAACAATGGCCCAGGCAGTGGCGTACGTAGCGCCATACTGGCCGGCGCGTAATAAATCCCCTGGACACCGCCACCGCCTCCTTCATCAACGCCAGCCGATGCGCGGTGTACGTATCGTATACGACGCAAACCAAAACCTCCTGCTGTCGTTCAGCCATGGAAATCGTCATCGTGGCCTTCAAAGGTTCCAGCGTCCCTCAACGGTGTTAAGCATAGGACTATAGGGCTCCAGCCGGAGTACGACGAGCTTGTTCAGGTTCACGATGCCGTCTGCAGCGAGATACTCGCGTGCCAGGTTCTCTGCGTTGATGTGGGCTGGCGCATTATCAGTGACAATCACGACCTTGGCAGGTCGAAGCTCTTCGTACTCGTCTGGCCGTAGAGCTGCGATGAACAGGTCCGCCATTAACCTGGCGTTTTCTTTCTGTTTGACTGAGCCTTCGTGTGTTTGCAGCAGGATCAATCCCGAGCCACTGGAGACGCCACCTTGTACACGCCAGTTTTTGCCTTTGCATGGCGGGAGTTGGACGACAGCACGTCCGCCAACACGAGACCATTCTTCCATTCTTGATAAATACAAGCTAAGTTAATTTCGCCCTGAAATATGATCATGTTACCTTTCTTGATGTGCTTGTTGAGCTCGTTCACGAAGGTCTTGCGCTTCCCCTTGTTGGCGCTCGAGTTCACGGTCGCCGTCTCGATGCGCAAGCTCTCCGTGAAGTACAGCATGTGTTGGAGCGCACGTCTTGCTCACCACAGCACCCATGTCAGAGCGGAGCCGGTAGCACCGCTGCTCCAGCGTGTGACGGCAGTCCTCACCGATGTGTTATTCGATCTTGCGCTAGGCCTCCACAGTCATCTTGACAGAAGCTTGGCGCAGACCACAGCGCTGCTTGGCCTCTTGGCCAGCGGCAAGGATAGCGCGGTGCGTTGTGAAGTAGCTCAGGTCGTTAGACACCGCAGTCTCTCTCCAGTCCATGCCTTCTTGAAAAGCACGGACGACGCCAGCCTTCGCTTGTGCTCACTCGAAGGCGAGATGGTTATTGTGGGGGTCCGGCGGGGACGGCATTTGCAAGAATGAATGAAATGCTAAACATCGTATTGGTTGCGCGGGGTTGGTTGGCGCTAGACGGCGCGCAGTTAGTGCCAAAATGACTGGCGGCAAGGACGTTTGGACTTTGGTCGGAAAGTGTACCCACCCGTTTTGCAAATCAAAGAAAAATGCACGTTTTGTGGCATGCAAAATACCATTTTACCACACCTTGCAGCTGGTTGGTAAAATTTGTGACTTGACCGGGAAATGGTGTATACCGCCTTTTATAACATACCATAAACTAGTTTATGGTATGTTATAAGAGAGTTTTACGGTACGGTGTTTTTCAGGGACTGCGGATGCCTTGTCTGAAGGCACTCACGGATATCG
This sequence comes from Phytophthora pluvialis, assembly GCA_001314425.1. NCBI lineage: Eukaryota > Oomycota > Peronosporomycetes > Peronosporales > Peronosporaceae > Phytophthora > Phytophthora pluvialis. The sequence goes on from LGTU01000257.1 coordinate 32,297, forward strand.
AGGATACGAGCCAAATGGACAAAGCCAGATGAAATGATTTATAGCACGCCGATCTGTTTATAATACCTCCATCCCACCTCGATCCTCAGCTTTTTTTATGTCATTGCAACTTGCGATTGGGTACATGCAACAAACGGGTGGACAGATTACTGAGCCTCCAAATGTCGAGAGTGGTCTTCAGCCTTACGAAGTTACTACGTGGCTTTGTCGAGTACAAATCCCCACGCCAATTTAATACGATACGTGGACAAGTTTGACATTTTACTGTAAAAAATAGCATATTATTTGATTTGTAGGGGGATATCTCCAAATGTGAGTATAATGACAACCCGATGCCTCAACATCATGAAAGAGTATTTCCTAAGCATATTATGTTTCAAGAAATTACACCCTAAATCAAAGCATTTATGGGAACTTTAGTCCCAAAAATGATCAAGACGTAAGTCGATCGGAAAATAATATCTTATTCGTGTTGAGAAATGGTGACTTATTAGTTACGCTCCATACTAAAGTCCATCTACAGAGTCACTGTACTTACTCATGTATTAAGTTTGAGAAAATATTACGTATCTTAGCTATTAAATTGGCGACGGAGCTCTGAATTATTGAGCCCATATTCGTTAATTGACCGCAAGTACAGTAATCGACGAGTCCCCAAGCTCAGTCCAAAAATCCTCGTGCCAATCGTGAAGCAGCGTTCCAAATCACTGAGCCAAAGTATGTCTAGATTATCGGTTCTCAACAGATGTAAAACCTCGAGGTTTTTTTCATGTGGTCTCAGCTGCTGGCATTCTTCCACTTTCGCACCGAGCTCCTCAAGAGACGTACAGCGAGGAGAAGCCTCACGCCGCCGCCTCCCCCCCCACGGCAACTGCGAAAGAGCTGGATACCGCTGCCGCTGGACGAACACAAGATGCAGCCCCTTATACCCGTCAGGGTGGAGGAGATGCTGTCATTTCTACGATCTGAACGTAAGTATGTGTGTGTGGTGCATGATTTGGTGTATCCCTCCGGGTGGCTGCTAATGGCACTGTGAAGTGGTGGTGATTGTAAATAGGCGCAAGCAGTTAGCCGTTATGGAGTGAAAGGTGAGCCCTCTGCTGGCATGGCTGATTGGTAAAGCGCCCACACGATAGTTGGGAGAATGCAAGTTCGATCCCAGCTGCCAGTTTAGAATATTCATGAATATGTATAGTGGGCTGGTTAACCCTTTACTGACCTATTTATTTAAGTCTTTGGCTTGCCACTGGTGACTATCAGGGGTACAGCGATCTGCTATGCTGTTGGCCTTGCGCAGGATATACGCTGAGCATAGAGCATCACAGGCTGCACAATTCTCGCGACGTAGCTTCCTCCAACCCTTCTGAAGAGAACCTGCCGTTTTGCAACGACTCTTGCTGTCCAAGATGTTCAGATCCTCATTCGTTTTTCTATTAAGATATTCCGCTAATGAGGCGATACGATACCCCCCTCGCGATTAAGTGGCTGTACAGGTACACAAATATCTTTTCCAGCCGCGATAATCATGATGTTAATGCAGGCTTTGAGGTCCGTTCGCACAAACTGTTGTTGTTTTCGCGTTGCTGTATGCCATAACTGCATTGTCCAGCGCCGAGAGCAGCATTGGTGCCGTCCAATGCGATGTGGAAACGGTAGGTATAGAACGATGTGTAGCTGGTGGCGGACCGCTCCTTCGTTACAGCTACGGACACTTCCTCCAGGTGGATAAGCAGCGACCCCATTACAGCGTCAAGAACGTTTGCATCCCCGTTGAGGCTCACATCGGTAAATCCGCTGACGTTCTTGAAGAGCTGACTACGCAACGACAAAGCTGCGCGTACTCTAGTGCTGGCGCAAGCTCCACCAATGTCCGAGTGGTTGGTGTCGCGCATGGGAGGTGCGGGTCGCTGTAGCCAGCAAGAACTTTTCCAACGCTCTTGTACGCTCTGGTCGTTGTATGCGAAAGCTTTGGTTAGTGAATCCAGCAGCCAAGTTCTACGCTTTGAAATCCATTAGATGGCTAACTTGTGAACGAATTGGCGTGCGTGGCCGAGCCGCGGTGGAGCGAGTGACTTACCAATCCAGTAGTCATATCGGGAGGCAGCGGATCACTAGCCTTGGTGATGCGATCTGACACTTCTGTAGTAACGTCATTGATTTACTTGGATACACTGGACGGCCGCGCACTCTCTTAGCCGCCGGCTCCTCCTGTCGCGTCTCGTTCGTCAAATCCTCCTGGAATAAAATCGCCTCATCCTGACTGTAGGTCTTCTCCCCTGGTAGATCCGATGTTGCTGCGTGTGGCACCAAGGGAAACATGTAGCTGGGCGAATCAGATGCTCCCACAAAAATCATGTCGAGTTCATGAACCCTTCACTGCTCCCAGTGAACTGCCGACTTGTAGACAGAGATCTCTTGAACGACCGACGTCTTGAACCGGGCGACATGCAAAAACAGTTCACCCGACGTTACTATTGAAAGCTGAGTTTTACTGTCAAAGCACGAGTCAATTGCACGGCCAAACGTGTGCCACATTAGCGTTAGAATAGCCAAGTCTTGCAAGCTTTTAAAACCTGATCCAGCCCCCATAATTGCAGTGTCATTTACTAAAGTGCGCAGGTAGGTGAGCGTACAGCCTGTGGACCCCCAGTCTGCACACCAGTCAGTAGAATCCGTTCGTCAATGGCTGCTGCCATCTTCTCACGAATCTTGCCGATTCGCTCGTTGTCTACCAAATAGTTAGTATATCGTTCTCATAAAAGGCTGACAACCTGAGACATATAGCCAACCGCAGTGGCTATGACATGGAGCCTACCACGCGCACTGTTTCTAGTTTGCAAACATATAGAGAAGGGGGGTAGTTTTTTTACTAGGTAGAGCGCCAGGTACAGACAGTGACTTAGTGATGCATTCGATGGACCTCTTAGTCATGTTGCCCAGAGCCAATAAGTCCCCGAACCAATTTAAGGCCGCCGTTTCCTGTCCGGCTGTCCCCTGCAGGACGTTCATCCCTCTTGCCGCTCGCTGCATTTGTAGAGTGCCGTGCAGTCAGCGTTTCTCGGAGTGGAGACGCAATCTCCAACAGCCACCCTTTTTATTTTTGTTTGGGAAAGCAGTGGGATTTATGAGTAAGCTGATATTTGTACTAGGAATTTCTATCCGGGATTATCCTGTAATTTGTCTGCTCCCAAAAGTTTTCCAATTATGTTGGACCTGAATTGGGAAATTTTTGGGAATTGTCGAACACGAACTACCATTGGCTAATATTCATTCTCTGGATGATTTGATTGGAGCAAGGACTGTGATTATAACAGAGGGGTAGGACAAACAAGTTGTTTGAATTAACATCCATGTTGGGAAAATGTTCACTTACCCTACACTAAACACCGATGACCAACCGTTGCCTGTGTTGCTTGTAGATCATTGGTTGCTGACACCGTCCCGCAGCCAGTAGCTGGCAAGGAAGTCCTATATTGCGGGGGCTGAGCGGCCCGTGGGGTCGATGTTGAGGCCCAGGGCAATTCGACCGTCAAGGCGTAGCACATGGTTCTTTTTCGAGCGTGATAGCTGTCGCAAAGGGCCTGTCTGCGTTGGTGCACACCATCAGGCTCCACTAGCATCCGCGTGATGGCAGCCCCAGACCAACTTTTCGTCCGCATTCGGCCACTGCAACATCGTTAGCATCGAGATGAAGCTGTTCCAGATCGGTGCAAGTGCCGTTTTGCCCTCCATGCGACTCTCAGGGGGCGGTGCAGCGCTGCAAATGGGGCGTCAGAGGAAGGCCCTGAGGGAGGTCAAGTGGACGTACGGTTTATGAAAGACTGCAGCGGCAAACGGATCTTTTGGAAGCAGATTTCCCGCCCATAGTTATTCTTACATCTCTAGAATCTTATGTACTTAAATGATTCTACCGTGGTGTAAACGCCAATTGATGGTGTGATGGGACCCTACAAAAAGCAAGATGTCGGCAGTTGCGATGTAACCCTTCTCATTGCCGGTTTAGGCCAATCACCGGCGCGTATCTGAAGGTTCCGAATGCTCATCCACGCACAACTACTGAAAGGATCGGAGGCCGGTCTCAACGACAAGACTCACTTCCCGATTCGCGCTCGTCGACGCACACCAAGCCTCCTCCTCCTCTAGCTTCGATCAAGTCAAGATGAACAAGTTCCTGGTGCGTGGCCTCGGCTTCTACAACGACGCGTACGACCTGTTCGTCATGAACGTCGTCAACGTCGTGCTCACGGAGCAGTACGGCTCCGACACGTACTCGTCCACCATGAAGTCCTGGGTCTCGGCGGGCGCCATCATCGGCGCCGTGATCGGCCAGCTGGGCTTCGGCTTCCTGGGCGACGTCTTCGGCCGCAAGGTCAACATGATCTTCACCTGCTGCCTGCTGATCCTCGGCGGCATCCTCTGCTCCGCGGCGTACGCGGGCGACGGCAAGGCCACGCTCTGGTTCCTTGTGGCTGCCCGACTCATTCTGGGTGTCGGTATCGGCGGCGAGTACCCGCTGGCTGCCAGTACGACGGCCGAGGACTCGACGGACTCGGCGGACCGCAACACGGCGGTGGCCAAGACCTTCTCCCTCCAAGGCGTGGGCCAAGTGACGGCCGCCATTCTGGGCAACCTGTTGGTGCAGGCTTTGGCCGATGGCAAGCCCGGCGAGAACAGCGGCTCGCGACTCGAGGCAGTGTGGCGCATGCTGTTCGCTATTGGGGTGATCCCCGCCCTTGTGGTCTGCTACTTCCGTTTCACGGCGGAGGAATCTGCCGCGTACACGAACGCCCAGCACCGCAGCCAGCTGACACAGGCCACGACGCAGCAGCAGGCCCGTCTCGGCTTCATTCTCCGCCACTACGGCGTGAGCCTCCTCGGTACGGCCGGCACGTGGTTCCTGTTCGACATCGTCTACTACTCGCAGAACCTCTTCTCGGCCAGTATTTTGAAGGTGGTGGGTCTCAGCAACCCGTCGCTGCAGCAGGTGACCACGGAAGTCGCGTTCGTCTCGCTCATGGCGCTGCCCGGCTACTTCGTCGCCGTGTACACCATTAACAGCTTGGGCCGCAAGAAGATGCAGCTGCAGGGCTTCTTCTTCATGGCGATCCTGTGTCTAATGATGGCCATCTTCTGGGACGAGCTGAAGGACCAGTCGGTCCTGTTCATCGTCCTGTACGGCCTCACGCTTTTCTTCTCCAACTTCGGCCCCAACATGTCCACGTTCGTACTGCCCACCGAGATGTTCCCGACGCCGATCCGCTCGACGTGCCACGGCATCTCCGCTGCTGCGGGTAAGGCTGGCGCTGCGGTCGGTTCCTTCGGTTTCTCCATCTGGGTGGACAACCCGAGCTACGGCTACCCCGGTGCCTTTTACACGTTCGCGGCCATCTCGGCGGTGTCGATCCCGCTCACGTGGTTCTGCGTGTTCGACAACACCAAGGGCATCGAGGAAATGGACGCCGACTTCTACCGCCGCCTCAATGGCGCGGATGACTTCACGCGCGAGTCGTTCAACTCGCTGGCCAAGATCAGCGACGCTGCCAGTATCAACATGAGCACGACGCCGGACGTCTACAAGAAGGCCTCGACGCCCAGCCCGAATATGCTAGTGTAAAGTGCAGCGTACTGGAGCAAGAATGTAGCAAAAGTATCTAGGTATCTAAAGTTATGAACATGAATGCGTGATGCATTCGATCAACTTCCATCCTTCAATTCGGGTCTTTTTCTCTCACACCACAGATTTTTGGCAGAGCCCGGTCTTGAGTCACTTCCACGGTTTCCTCCTTCACCACACGACCGACAACCTTCGAACGCTACCTCAAACATCGAGGCAAACTTGTACCATCGACGTCCTAATAGCTCCGATGCGAAGCTACAATATAAATTCCAAAATGAGATTTTTGGCCTGCTCGAAATTTTAATTAAAATTGAAGTTGCGCTGTAAATTCCTATTTTAATAGATGAAGTTTGTGCTCTACCGCTGACTTGGTGCTCTAAGAATTTCCAGCAAATGGTTCGCCCTCAAGTTCACAAGACACAGTCGCTGTACGAAGCACAGGGTATCGGCAGTACTTTTTATTTCCAGTCTTCTGGTCGACGCTTTTTCAACGTCCTTATCACCGACCGAAGTAAATCGGGGACAACTACCTTTTATCCTCCTCGGGAAGAGTACTATTGCCAGCAACAATCGATCCCTGCACGACGACTTTCGATTGTGAATTACGGTCGTTCTTTCTATAATAGTCTCTGTGCTTGGCGTGAAGACGCTCATTGCGATTCTAGTTGGGTGGCGAATTCATGTTTTCCTTGATGAAAGAAGGCAAGGCTTCGCCGTTTTCAGGTTGTGGAAGTCGTGAATCTTTCAAGAGTTTTGTACGCAGGTGTGCGTTGCACGTGTACTTCCTCGGTGAGTCATCCTTACCCCCATCATGCGTTTCAACCATTTCCAGATAACGAAGTTAATGTAAGCTTCAGCCGTAGATGAATTCGCTTTGTTTCTTCTACATGTGCAAGGCTCAATGTGATCCGCCTGGATGGTCCATTTGTAACCCTGTGAACACTACCTGAAGAAGTGGAGGTCGTTGTACATACGCATTATGGGAACTGTGTTTTTAGTTGCATAAAGTACAGTATGGTAGTTACTCTCTAAGACTCGTTGTATCCAAGATTTTGTGTACGTGCCCCACCACGGGTAATGTCTGCCCCCTGTGCAAAACGTTTGTGGTCTACTATCGTTATATCAGCTACATTGTTGAAACTCAGCACGAAAGAGGTTCTCCAGTTCAGCGCGGGAATTCAACCCCTACCATTTCAAACGGTGGACCATTCAGACGTTTGAAATGGTAAAGTTGAATTCAAAACCAAGTATTTCATCGAGACCCAACGCACTAACGAATTTCTTAGATTTAATGTTGGCTTTGTTCAGGACTTCGACGCTTTCAGAATCCGCGCTTTTACAAGAACAATTTGTTTTCAATGTCATACGGACGCAGCTGGGTAGCACGGAGATCTTCGACTTTTGGTCAATCTTCAAAGTTTCTGATCAAATTGAATGATAAGAATTTGAGTCGATGCTTCAGCGAAACCGAGTCAGTGCTGCCGGCATCTCTCCCATAGATGTTTGCATCAATTCAGAACTAACCAGCGTCGAAATATCGCTAAAAGTTGCGTCCACACCTCATATTTCATTGCGGCAGCCAGATATAGCGTATTCGGACAGCAATACATTGAAGTACGGAGGCAAAGATCAAATTTGCGTATATTCAGTCACTGCACAAGAAGCCCCTGAGCGACGAGGCAAAGTAAATGGCATTAAGCAGCGTGAAGTCGCGCCGGAACACTTAATGGCTCATGCCAGGATTGTTGTACTGGAACGCATTCGGCGCAGCTTAATCGTACGTTGATCTCGCGAAATATTTCCTTAAAACAACGGATATACCGCGAAGTAGTTCAAATCATTACTTGCTCTGTCTAACCAGTTCAAACGTTGCTGTTGGTTACTAATGCAGTCGCAGCCGTACCAAGACTCCAAGTTGCTCAGAGAGAGAATGAGACCGTCGTCGCTGCCGTTAGACACAGAGTCCAGGTCTCTTGTCGCGGGAGGCTGAAGTCTTTCAAGCCAGAAGACTGCAAAGAGGTAGCAGTCTCGATCCATCGCAACCCGGTACGGGTGTCGCCACGACATAGGCGCAGCATGAAGTGTGCGACTCGGACAGGCAGCATGAGCAATGTCCCAGAGGCGGGAGGGTTTTCGTGGCCGTGGCCACCTCCAGGTCGAGAAAGTCCGTCTCTGCTTGATGGAAAAACTCTCGTTCTTCTGCAGCGCCCCAACCCAACGGAGGAGCGAGTGGCGAAGGTGCAGATTCGGAACTGACAAGGAAGCCCGGTGACCGAGTTACGACGCCGCCGCTGAAGCACCACGCCACCCGAGCCATGGCAGACGCGTATCAGCTCTCCGCGGAGCGTCCGCACATCAGCCTGTCCCCGGGCGACGAGATCGCAGAGTTCCGCTGCCTTCAAACGCCGATCACAACGTTCACAGCGCTCCTGAACGCGGCCCAATCCGTCGAGACCGACACTTCTGCTGCTAACAAGTGTGATGGAGCCCCCGAAGCAGACTACTCCGTGATCCAGCGCCGTCTTCGGAACCGCGTCTCCTGCCGCAAGACTCGACTTAAGCGCAAGCTCAATCAGCACGCGCTTGAGCTTCTAGCTCGTGACCGTCAAAGGCGGCACGAATATCTCACGCAGCTTGCGCACGAGCTTGGAGTGGATGGCAGCAACGATGTCCAGATCTCCGGTAGCAGTCACCAGGACGAACTCTTCCGTGAGCTGGCAGCAAAAAGCCTGCACTATGCGTTGGTGGACAAAGAGTATCACGGGTGGCTTGACGATGGCAGCGACCAAGTGATAACCGCTGACACCACGGAGATGACGCAGGACAGTGAAGAAGTTGCCGATCTACCCACGAGAAGACCCAAGCGACTACGACGTGCGCGTGACGCGGACGTCTCGACTACAGCTGAGAGCGATTCAGCAACTCCTCAAGCCTCTCTGTTCGAGCAATGGCGACTGATTGCCGACGGACTGCAGAATGTGGACCTGAATCTGTACCGGATGGAGGAGAGTGATTTTGGAGCTAGCGTCTTCGATCGGCACTGCTACTGGAGGTTCATCGCCGTGAACTCAGCAAAGGTGCAGCAGGACGGCGAGATCGCCGCTGTTGCAGTCTCCGGAACCACTCGCCTCAGATTCCATGGACGCCACGTGCAGGAGGTTAACATCGGCACCATCCGACGCGAATACGGCGTCCAAT
>LGTU01000258.1:0-50985 GCA_001314425.1 Phytophthora pluvialis
GCCATTGCAGTGGTGTCGCCTTGTCAGACCGCAGCCGGCTTGTAAACGCCGCCGCCGTTTAACGCGACCGAGGCAGCCTCGCTCAGTTGCGGCCACTGAGACAGCACGAGCGGTCTTTTCGGTCGACCTCGACAGCCACGCCGCCGGACTCGCGTTGTCAGCTCGTCGGTTGAATCTCCCCACACAGCATGATTGGCGCGGAGGAGCTGTTCCCGATCGGAAGCACGCAGTGCAGCCCAACAGCGATCAGCTGCAAGTTGCCGTTCGTCTGCAGCGTGTTTATTACTTTTTGCCGTGTTTGGTTTACATACAGAACTTGCGAGCGCTCGCCGTCCTCTCAACAGCAGCTCGCTACAGTACACCGGACGCGCTGCTGAAGCGGTGTGCAACACCTTGCGAGTCGCGACGCCGACGCTCGTTTGCAGCACTCTGCCGCGTCACCATCGGAAACAACTCATGCCCAGTCATCTGATCGCTGGACACATAGCCCTAGTTCATGTACTCGGCGGCAGTCTGCCATTGCAGCCCGCTTTGTCAGCGATGATACGGTGCCCATCTGCCGCAGACTTTGCCTGGGGCCTCCTGCGCTCTGGCTGGGCATGGCTCGCTTCAACGCTGCCGCTCGGCTCACCCCCTCCGTGCTCAGTGCTGCTGCACGCCCAGCAGACGCGCGACGTCCTCGAATCCGCTGCGAGCCGCCACCTGCGCCGCCGTGGAGCCCTCGTCGTCCTCCATCTCCAGCAGACTCTCCTCGCCGTCGTCGGCGTCGGTCGAGCTGTGCTTCAGCAGCAGCCGAGCGGCCTCCACGCGCCCTTGACTGGCGGCGACATGCAGCGCCGTCTCGCGCCGCTTGGTCAGCTGCGTGGCGACGCTCGCGCCAGCGTCCAGCAGCGCCGTCAGCGGCTCCACGTCCCCGCTGTAGGCCGCGCCGTGGATCGGCGCCCACGCGCGGTAGTCCTCGGCCAGCACGTCCGCGTGGTGCGCCAGCAGCTCGCGCACCGTTGCCTCGGAGCTCGCCAGCACGGCGAAGTGCAGCGGCCGCCGCTTGAACATGCGCTTCTCCACGGCGTCCACGTCCGCGCCGTGCTGCAGCAGTAGGCGCGCCGCCGCTGCCTTCCCGCGGTCGCAGGCCCAGTGCAGCGGCGTGAGTCCGTACTTGTCCAGCGCCACGGCCTGCGCGGCGTCGGCCCGCAAAATTTCGCGCAAATCCTCGACTCGGCCGGCGCGGGCCGCCGCGTGCACGGGCGTGGTGTCCCGCTCCTCGTGCAGCTCGTCCACGCCCACCTGGTGGGGCTCGTCCCCGTGTTGCTGCTGCTCGTGGCTCGTCATGATCGCAGGGCGAGATCTGGGGCCGACGGCTGCTGTTCTCGAGTGACCTGGGCCCTGTTTTCAAAACAGTGTTTGACATGACTTTCTCTCCTGGTTGTAGCGATGGCGCTCCGCTCTGCGGATTGTGATACTGAGTGGGCACGCGCGATGACGGGATTGCAGTTGAACTAAGAGGCCACCGAGCTCGGCTTGCTGGCCGCGGCCTTGAGCGTTTGCACTGCTATACTAGATGCATGGCCGCTGAGCGCGCCTCCGAATACATTATCAGGGCAACACGCTGCAGTGATTGAAGTCGACCCGCGTCACGTATATTAGATCCAAAAACAGTTTACGGGACGACCTCGGTGGACTTGGGTTGAGTCAAACTTTGCCCGCGCCGGACTTGCGTTGCTTGGCGTGACCGCCACCACAGATGGTGGGCTGCTCTGCGATACATTTCGGCGCCGCAGCCAGTCAAGCGAAGGCGCTTACGGCAACCACGAGGCTGGGTCATCTGCCGCCGGCGTGCTTGCTCCAGGAAGCGCACGACCGCGCTGCTGACGGCGCCAGCAGCCCTGACGCCGCGGAGGTGCCGCGCACACGCGTCGCAGCCCGAAGGGGATCCTTCTTACATGTGTTATTATAGTTCGGAGAAGTTCACCCGTTGCCGATCGCGGTGGAAATGGAGCTGAATTTAACGAGGCCCGGCGCGGCGTCGTTATGAAGCAAGCAGGCTGGGCCAGGGGCTGCTGGTCGTGCTGGCTTCAACGGCAACTACATCTACGCCTGCGCGATTGCTACACCCGATTTCCCACGGTGGATACAAATTGCGAGTGTGGGGGGAGAATTCGTCAGCTCCCTGAAATGCCTACGCTTGTCGAGGCGATCGCTCAGCAATGCCCGCTGCTTGCGGCTGACGCGGCCGAGCAATCAAAGCCGACGCTGCTCACCGACGCCCAAGACCCTGGCGCCGTTGCGCGCGCATTCGCCAGTCGCGCAAGCGAGTCGCCGCAGCAGATACATGTACACTTCAGAGTTGCTTACCTGATGGTCAGGGTGTGCTCGATGCCTCTCCACTCAACGCTGCTTGCTCGAGCAGCGTGAGAAAACCAGTCCCTCGACCGAGAGGGAGGGATAAGACCACCACACCGCTGACACGGACGCCCATGTCGATGCAGCGGGAGACGCTCCAGCGAGCAAGGGATGCTGGCACAGCAGACCGACGCGTCCTCGAGCTCTGTGCCCGGCTCGATTGCTCCTCCAGCCTGCGGCCCTGAAGGTGGCGACCCCAGCGTCTGCCGGCAACCTCTGCATACAGATTACGCGGCTCGGCATCGACATCCCAATGGCAGCAAGCAGTCATCGCCAACGACATGCCGGCAGACTCTGCTGCAGAGCCGTCGTGGCCGTCGCTGCCTCTTCTCCCCGATGTCCACGCGCCTCGGGACTGCGGCTCGCTCTCTGCGCCCAGACAGTTCCCGACCATCATGGCGATTTATCACCTCATTGCCATCGTTCGAGCGTGGACTCCACCGTGGAGGTGGGGGAACAAGTGCACAGGCAGTGACCGACCTGATCCCGAATCTGATGGTGTTGCCGTTGTTGCCACGTCAATTAGTAATCTCATAATGGTCCCACAAATGGTCCACCGAATTGGTCCTCGGCGGGCGATCGATATGTCGTCTGTCGACGGTAAAGTCGTTCTTTCGACGCAAAAGTGAGCCCATGGCAAGCCTCGACAAGCCGCCGCAGAGAAGGAAACCAAAGGCGTCATGCCTGCATTTGCATTAGCCCTAGAGAGCTACACTACTCATTAAAAGGTCTTGCCTGATCGCGTCAACATCGGGCATCACGTCCTATGCGATTTCATCCCAGCGACCACTGGCATTGGCCTCCGGGTGGTTGTCTGCGGCTTGAAGTGGTCGACGAGGCGGTCGAGGAAGCGGTGGAGAGTCCAGCTCGAGAGAAAGAAGCACCACCCACCGGGTAGCCCGCCCCCGGCATTTGCGTCTGCGTCGGGTACGACTGCTGCGGGTGGGACTGGTGGTTCATGTAGCCGCTACTGCTTCGAGTGCTGCTGGCCGTACCCAGTCGCTGGTAGTCGACGCCAGGAGTTGGTGGCGCCTGCTGTTGCTGCTGCGAGTGTTGGTGCATGAACTTTGAGAGTGGGGACGGAGGGTTGATGCTATCATCCAGTGGCCCTCCAGCCGGACCGCTACTCCAAGCTGAAGAGGAGGTGGACGGACGGTCGCCGTAGTTGCTGCCGTTGCTGCTGTTGTTCTTGCGCTCCATCCAGAGCCGCCGCTTTTTCTCCCAGTTTTGGTCCCGCTTGGAGGACGTGAGAGGAGGCTGAGAGCCCCAGGAGCTCGAGCTGGAACTGGACCGGGCACTCGAACGAGAACTGGGTGTGGAGGACGGAGGGCGGCCGCCTTGGAACGTATTGTTGTTGCCGTAGCTTGGGTTGGAGAAGCTGCTGCTGCCATAACTGTAGCTGTTTGGGGGGCTGGAGTTGTACGGCGCTTGGTGCTGGTACGGCTGTTGCTGGTATGGTTGCTGCTGGTATGGCTGTTGCTGGTATGGCTGCTGTGGCGGGGCATAATAGTTGTACGGGGTCGGATCCGGCTGCGTTGTGGGGTAGTTTGAGCAGCCACCCGGTGCATTGGCGCTGTTATTGCTGAAGCTGGCTGCCGGAGGAACGTACCGACCGCTGCTACTTGGGCGTGAGTACGCAGGTTCGTCCTTGTTAGGGGCTTCTTCTGCTGGCTCTGCAGTACCGAGACCGCCGCAACCTATGCATGCGACAGAGTACATGAGTCAAAGGCATCATGGACAAGTCACGGTATTGCATCCAGTCTCCTACTTACCAAAAGAAAGACTGGAGGCGCCACCAGGCGGCGCGTGAAGGCGTGTGGAGCTACGCTTTACGTGCAGTTGCGCAGATGTGAGCGTCGACATGGCGTGCTCAGGTGCTGCTCTGTCTTGGTATAGCTGACGAGCTGGATGGTTAGTGGGATGGGTGAAGGCGTTTGCCGTTCAATTCAAAGCGCAGCCATATTTATATCTTGGACTTGTCGTAGGGGTTGACAAGAATAGTCGAGAGATGCGATCTAGAGCAAATGCCGTTGACCTCCAACAACAAGCTCCACGCTCCCCATTCGACTTCCGTGCATGTTGTGGAAGTTCCAGTCGGTGGCATGGGAAGTCTGTTTGATGTTGCTGCGGGCTTAAGCCAGTATGGGGGTGACACTAAAACCAACAACTCGAAATTGCAAGCAATGCATCCGCAGTCCGCGCTGGGCATTCTGGACGAGACGTTTGAAACCATCTACGGCGCACGGCACTATCGATCAGCTAATCCGCATCTGCCTTTGGTACGATCAACGAGTATGGTTCAACTCCAGCCGACGCGACTGGGCGAGTCAAAGAGCTCTGAAGCCCTTGACGCACGTCTTCACCGACTGGCAAGTTTTAAGTCATCAGCAACAGCCCCAGAGAGGCGCGTGGCCCCCGCAATCGCTGTTGCAGGCTTGATCGTCCCACCGCCACCATCAGCGCCCCCACCTTCAGATAATGTTCACAAACAGAACAATCGCGACAGAGATCCAGACGTCACGGCAAAAGCTGTGCTACGTGAAGTCACAAGCGAAGTTGACCAACTAATGGCGACCAGCACCAGTTCTGCGGAAGAAGACGAGTCACTGCTTCGTATGATCTCGGACAAATACGTCCACGCACGCTTGGTAAGGGAAAATCAAACCTGGAGGAATACGGAAATGAGCTCGCAATCTAACGCTTACATGTTGATGCAGAGCATGCTGTCCGGAACACCATTTGTATTGCTCGTTCGCAAGAAGGTAGCGCAAAAGCTTGAGCAACTCGAGCAGCATTTTCGCTCTCGTCGGGAGTCTAACCAGCCGGCGACACGGGAAAACCTAGAGAGCGAAAACAACAGCAGCAGCAAAACCGAGAACTCGTCGCCAATGTCATTCGGTACCGTACCCACTGCGAAGTCACTACAACAGCTCTCAGCAACGCAGCACGAGGTGTTACAGAATCTGCTGCGCTTGTCAGACAAACAACTTCTCAAGCTGCCCAAAGCCCAGCTCGAGCTTGTGCAGTTTGCCAAGCGATACGACAAACTCGTCAAGGCTACACCTGACCAGCTGCGGCATCTACCAATTGAGCACCAGCAGCTAGTGCGAAGTATGCAACGACAGCAGAAACAACTCCGCACTGATGAACGCCGCTAGCATCCAAACTAAGGTTTTGAAAATTCTCGAGCAACCTTGTGAAAAGTAAAAAAAAATAAACTAGTAAGCAGTGCTCTCCACTTTTCTGTCAGTTGTCGTGATCGGCTGGGTGCGAGTGAAAGCTGCTCGTGGCAACAAGATCCAAATTGTGCTTATCGGTAAATGCAGCGACGTCAAAGTTGGTGCGCTTGGCCGTGAGATCAGCATCAGGCGCATCGGGATCGTTTTCTTGCTGGCGGAACAGCAGTGACACGTAGCGGTGTTCCCCCACGGGTGGTGTCACCGGATAGTACGGGACCACCACTGCTCCGTGTTGTTGCTGGAATTGGTCCTGAACACTTTGGTCGTCTACAGGTAAACCCGCCAGAATGTAGTGCAGGAAGGGCGCGTGGGTCGGGGCCTTCGGATCTGGCGCGTCAATGTCGATCAGCACATACGTGTAGCGCTCTGTATTGCCGGCTGCAGCCCCATCAACGGACACACGCGGTGCTTCTTCAGCCTATCAGTCAAAGAAGAACAACAATACCACGTGAGACTTACATGGCTACATTCAAGTCCACAAGGGATCTGATACCTCGTTCATGGGCACAAATTGTCCCGGAGTGACGGGGTGAGACCGATCGAAGGCGATAGTGACCCGGACACTATCGTTGCCCTCTGCATCGTCACTTAGCTGAAGGTTTAGCTGCTGCAGAACTTGCACTGGGGCCGACGCCGTGTCCAGTTCCGTCGCTGCGAGGCGAAGCGTCGTCAAAGATTCGCCGTCATTCGGGAGCTGGTTGGGGGCGATGCCGTCCACCCCCACGGACTGCATGACAGCCCCCATGAAGACCATACTCACGATGAGCGCAGTGGCGACGAGGATGCCCGCCCTACGCAGGGAGAACGAGGCCGGCGCCAGCAGCGGCGGCGGTAGCTTGGATCCGTACGACGACATCGCGGTCACGACTGATTCTGACAGAAAAAAAGTATGTGGCGATGATTACGTCGTGCGCGGTCGTTATTTAGACTTGGTTTTGGAAGAGGTGGGTGTTGTTTTTGTCGACTAGATGAACTTCAACGACCGATTTTATTGTTCATGTAGCCATTTACTGAAGATACTTTCAAACAAGAAACAAGGAGCTCAGTTGGCTGCAGCTTCGTGCCGACTGGCTCGGGCGTCGACGACCTCGAGCCACCGCTGCGTGGCCATCGTCCTGGGAGTGCCTTTCTCGGTGCGGCGCTGCCGTTTCTCCACGAACGCCTTGGCGGCGAGACGGCTCTCAGGGGACATGATGTCGTCCCAGGCCCGGGTTCGGCCGGTGGTCTTCACAGGCGGCTCGATGATTTTCATGTTCAACCGAGGTGGCGAATGTCTCTCCGGTTGCTCAAAGGTCTGCGTGACATCTGGGAGAGTGACTTCTTCCTGGTGCGACTTGTGCGGTGAAGGTGCCGCCGAAATGTGGTAGCTTCTCGAGTTGCCGCTTTCCATCTGATTGGGGTGCTTATGGTGCCCTGGGGAATGCCGAACAGACTTGTCGAATTGTTGGTACTCGTGCTGGTCATGGTGCCGTGTCGGAGAGGGCTCCCTCACTTCATAGGCAGCTTCGTTGCCGTAGTCTTGGTCTCGGTCCTTCCACGTGTAGCGCTGGCGTTGGTAGTAGTCCTGGTGGAGAGACTGAGGACCCGAGCTGCTGGATGCCGCGAACCTTGGTGAGGACTGCGTGGTAATTGTTTCGCGGCGGTGGCGACTGTAATCATCGTGATCAAAGTGGTCTGGACAGTCATAATTTTGCTTCCGGTGCGCTCGCGGGGACGGGGGGGGTGCTGGGCTGGATGCAGCACGCATGGGACTTCTGGCCACGGAACTGGATTTGCTCGGCGTTGAAGCATACTGAGAGCGATGCCATGGAGAGAGAGAAACACGATTTTGACTCGGCTGCCTGCTGATATACCCCCCTCCTCGAGACGAAGGTTCGTGGCGCGGTGGCAACTGTTCTCGGACACGGTGGTGGCTGTGGTGGCGTCGGCGTTGGTCTCGCGGGTGGTGCTGCTGCTCAGGACGAGGAGGGGCATCATACACATTCGTATCGCGATATTGCTCGCGAGAATAGCGCTGCCGGTTATGATCGCCCTGACTAATACTACTGGGACCGTAGGGAGTAGAGGGTGGGTAGTACTGATCGTCGTGCTGCGATGGGACTAGGTAGGCGGACGGATCGATGTGCGTGTGGAGTCGAATGGGGTAACTGGGTTGCGTTGAACTACTGCGTCGAGAGGTAGGTCCACGGGAGCCCGTACTTGTCAGGCTATCGTCGTCAGCCCCACGGCTAGTGATATCGTACGCAGTAACATCCATAGCCTGGCGAAGTAGGCGATCTGAGTCGCACTTGTCCAAGTCATAATCCGTTCGTCGACAGACCATTTTAGCCCGCAGCCGCTCTTGGATCAGGGCCTTCAGCGGAGTTGACATACTGGCCGAATCTATCACGGGTGGCACTGGGGGTCTACAACAGATCAGCGAACTCGGTTGGCGGCAGCTGGGGGGAACGGAGAATGACGCTTCCAACCCCCTCGATTCTCCTGCGTACGTGCAACCAGTGACCGAGTCTGGGCTATAAATGACGCTGCTAAAGTCCAGCAAAGCCATATTTGGGCGGGCGGTTATCGGTTTTCGTGCCAGCCTCAGAAAACGTTTTGCGGGAGCCATAAAAAGCTACAGCGACGGCTATTCCCATCGTGATAGCTATTCGTGGCTCGGGGTTGTCGTTAAGCACCATGCAAGATGCTGAGCGGTGGCCAATTAACTGACAGCGAGGGCGAGATCGAGATTGGTTTCGCAGTTCGTCTAATGGCACGTTTCTTAGTTGGGTTTGATGTTGAGTCCCGCGAAAGTATCGATGTGAATGCACACAACTATTCGGGTCGTCGAGGGTTAATATCTGGCGTCTTGAGGGACGTGTGCTCGTCTGGGAGCGTCACACGCGATCAAAACGGAATGTTACATTGTTAGGAATCAATATGCTATAGTTAGCATCCGCTATAATGTTATTGCGCTCGTTGTACGTAGACGACCACGCTGTTGCTACCTGACGCGCTTCCCAGTGAAAACCTGACGAGGCAAGGGATGGTTAAATGTCCTGATCTCCCAGCAAAGCTGCGCATCGCCGGAGGAGCGAAAGTTCATACGACTAGATGTTTGTGACCAGCATGAGCAAGAACCAGTGAACGCCCACATCAGATTCGTCCGTTCGGTTGGGCATCGCGCATCGCGGAAATTGAACACGCTCGGAAGGCCGCCTCACGGGCACGACCAAGACGTCCCGAAGACTGCGTCCTCGCCGACTAGGAATTCAAGTCCCAGGCCAAGAAGACCCATGTTCGTTCCGTCCGACCGGGGGATGTACCCGCCAAAGACTCTCGACGTCAAGAAGGCCTCAAGAAGGAAACCCTGAAGAAGGACATTTCGCGAGACCATTCTCGCCGCTCAAGAAGGAGAACCTCCACTCCAAGCCGAGCTCGCGTCACGCTGGGACAGCGAATTGGTCACGTTCGACTTCACAGTAGCAGAACCTCGCTGGCGAAGGAGTTGCCACGTCACCGGAACCGAATCCCAACAACCTCGCCGAATCGCCAAACTTGGCCAGTCCGGGACGTCACTTGGCCGTCCTGCCCCCTAATCGCAGAGCTCTGTCGGGTCGACCCGGGTGCCTCCCTGCCTGACTAAATAGCGTGAACGGTGTACAGTAGGTGACACAAAGTGCCAAAGTACTGTACTGGTCGGTGTGGGCCACACAGTCGACATAACAGCAATGGCAGCGGAGATGCTGTCCGAGTCCGATGGGGCCTTGTACGCCTTCGCGGGCGTCATGCTGGCGCTGTACGTGGTGCCCGCCACGCTCTTCACGGCCTACCGCGTGGTGCGCACCCCCAAGAAGCTTCGCTCGCGCGGGTTCGCGCTGCATCTGGCTCTGCTGGCCGTCGCCGGCGGCCTCCTGTGGCGCTGTCTCTCGGCCCTGCAGAGCGTGGACACGTCGGGCACGTTCGACCCGTACGAGATCCTGGGCGTGGGCGATTCGGCGTCCACCCGCCAGATCAAGAAGGCCTTCCGCGCGCTGGGGCGGCAGCTGCACCCGGACAAGAACCTGCACAACCCGCTCGCCGCGGGCCAGTTCGCGCGCGTCACCAAGGCGTACGAGGCGCTCACGGACCCGCAGAGCATGGAGAACTACCGCAAGTACGGCCACCCGGACGGCCGCCAGTCCATGCTCATGGACGTGGCCTTTGCCTCCGTGTTGGGCGGCACCAGCGGCAGCACCGGGTCCGTGTTCGTGCTTGTGTACTTTGGCGTGGTCTTCGCGGGCCTCGTGTACCTGGTGTACTGGCTGCAGAAGCGAGCGGGGCGCAGCGACCGCACGCAGATCTCGCGCGCTACTCACGCGAGCTTCGTGGGGGCCTTGACGGAGAAGATGAGCGTGCACGACGTGGTGGAGCTGCTCCTGTCCTGTGACGAGATGACTGGAACCGCTGCTGGTATCCTGGACGACGCGCGGAATGCGGCGCAGCTCCGTGCCAAGACGCACGACAAGCTCGCGAAAAAGATGGAGGCGGCAAAAGCTCTGCCCAGTGAGGCCATTAGCCGCATCCGCAAGCACCCGGACCCGGTGGCTCGCGAGAACATGCTGGCGCTGTACCAGTACCTGCGTCGGGACAAGCTGCGTGGTGTGTCGCGTCCGGCGTGGGTGGACCAGCGGTTCCAGAAGGTGCTGCTGGAGCTCCCGTTCCTGGTGGATATCTTCGCGACGATGGCGGCTGAGCAGTTGGTGAAGCGCGCGTACCCCGCCGTCCCGCTGCTGCGTGCGCTGTCGCTGCTGTCCAGCATCGCGCAGGGCAGTTTTGTGCCCGATGCGGTTGCGTTGCGTGAACAGAGCGAGCGCATTGCTGCTGTGGGAGGGAAGCTGCCGAAGCTGCACTTGGAGGGCACGACGCTAGCTGTCCTGGACGAGCCTAACATCCAGCCCGGAGACTGGCTCACTCTGCAGACGACCCTGACGCGCCAGCACCTGGAAGCAGGCGAGAAGGCGCCACTGGCCGCCACTTTCTACGACCATGTCGACCCAAAGAGCCCGTTCCGCAAGGAGCACGTGTGGTTCCTCGTCATGGACAAAGGGACCGGCCGTCTGTATGCGGCTTGGAAGGTACGCGTCATTTTGCTTTTGGCATCTGTGGTAGAAATGCTCTTCTCTGACGGTGCTTGTGTATTGCATTGACCCCCCCCCCCCCCCCCCCNCCCCGATGACAGTGCTTGGACCTGTCCCAGCAAGCCGCTCAGAAGGCTGGCTTTTTGGGCCCTGAGGCGCCTGGTACGTTGTAAAGCTTGCTTTGCATCAAAGTCCTGTTGGTACTGACGTCAATTGTGGCTTTTGACTATGCGCAGGCAAGTACGAGTTCGAGGTGCGCGTGGTGTGCCCCGCATACCTGGACGTGCAGACCAAGGCCGCTCTGTCTGTTGCCGTAGAGAACCGCTAGAGAGTCCCCGCTTAGACGCCTTGAGGCGAATGAAGCTCCTGCTTTGAAATGCCCACGCTCTTCAAGTTACCATTGACTCGGTTTCACTATGTCCTATTTACGCTACTACCATATTTGGTGTGCGGTCCACAACGTCAGTTGACATCGTAGAGCTCATGGGGATCAGACTGCTGCGTGGTCGACGCTCTCTGCGCCGCAGCGCCACCGTCTTCCGGGCTTCCAATGCCCCTTCAAGCTCTGTGCCATCTCGTCTCTTAGCCCCAGTTTTGTCAGCCTGCTTCTCCTCCTGTGGGCGCGACAATGGACAGCTACCGAGGGTCGTCTCGGAGCAGACCCTGTTCGAGAACCCGTGGATCCGCCTCAAGCGCATCTTGTTCCTGGACGCCCAAGGCTCCGAGCGACATTGGACGGGACTTGAGCGCACAACGACCTACCCGAAGACTCCATCCGAAGCTGCTCCGAGCTCCACAGAGGACAAGCAGGAGGTCTGTGACGCTGTGGTGGTGTTCCCGTTCCTGACCAAGCACGGAGCTCCGACGCGCGTCGTGTTGATCCGCCAGTTCCGCCCGCCAGTGGGTCAGTGGGTGCTGGAGCTCCCGGCTGGTCTGATTGACGCACAAGAGGCACCGGAAGCGGCCGCCATGAGGGAACTCAAGGAGGAGACGGGCTACGTGGGCTCGCGCGTGCTGCACATGGGCCCCCCGATGGTGAACGACCAAGGCGTCACCAACGGCAAAAGCAGACTCTTGCTGGTGGAAGTGCGGGACGAAGACCAGCAGCCTCCGTTGAAGCAGCAGCTGGAGCCGGACGAGATCATTCACGTGGTGCACGCGCCTCTGGAAGGTCTCGTGGCCTGGCTGGAAGCGCGCAAACGCCGTGAGAAGGATGCCATCGACGCCCGATTGTACTCGTACGCGCTTGGTCTCCTCGCATTGCCGCGGGGGCTCAGGAATAGCTGAGTGTAAGCTTTTTTTGGTAGCTCAAATGCAATAGATAGTTATTCGCCACATCGCTCTCGTGGGGGGGGGGGGGTATACTGCGCTGCCATCTCAACTGATGGCACATCCATCGTTGGGCTTGCTTTTCTCCCCTTCGTCCTTCGCTTTCTCTTCAGCCTCGGCCTGCTCTTCCTCGTGTTTCTTCAGTCGCGTTGCTCGTCGCAAGAAATACCCAGACATGCGGTTGAGTTTGAAGTGCCGCTGGCGACGACGGATGCGTTCACGCTGCTGCTCGAGCTTCTCCTCCACCACGTCCATGCCGTAGTAGCGTGGTGGCATTCCGCTGCGTCGAGCAGCCTCCGGTCCGTAGTGGTGGGCCAGCCAGACCTCTTCGTTGATGCCGTAGAGAGGCCGCGCCCGGAGGTCCGGCGCGCCTCCCGTGGCTGCGTACGGGTGCTGCGTCATCCCTGACGTGTCGTAAGCGCGGAAGCTCTCGGTTGGACGGGACGCGTCGTACTCGCGTCGTCTCTGAGTGTCCGAGAGCACCGAATGGGCCTCGCTCACGTGCTTGAAGCGCTCTGCCTTGGACTCGTCATTGCCCGTCACGTCTGGATGCAGGGACTTGGCTGCAAATGGCCACATGGGGCTCCAGTTAGAGGAAGAGGCGAGTCGGTGGAATGAGGAGGTCGACGAACGTACCGAGCCGGAAGTAGGCGGCTTTGATCTCCTTGGACGATGCGGTTCTAAGGTTATGCGAGGACAAGGGGGTGAGCCACAGCACTGAGGGGTAATGGGGGGCACGGGGGGAGGGGGGGGGGGCGGATACCTGGCGACGTTTAGCACGCGATAATAGTCTACTGACGCCATGTCCGTTGGCGGGGAACGTGAGTCTGACTATCGATAATTATCGATATTTTGGCTAGATAGGAATAAGTGATAGGAGGTTGATGGACAGAGTAATACATACGTAAAGTGGGGGTCTTGTTATTTTGCATCGTGGTCGACAAGTCTATCTGGTCTATTCCCTAGCTGCAGCTAGTGTCGTCTTCAGCAGTCTACGCCTGGGGCAAAAACAACTGCATCTACTTGTTCTTGGCGGCTTGAGCCTTCTCGTACTCGGCCACCAGCTTCTCCTGCATGTCACGCATGACAACGCCGTGGGTCTTGTACTCCATCGTGAACTCGCCCTTGCCCTGCGTGGACGAACGAAGGTCCGTCGAAAAACCAAACATGTTCTGCAGCGGCACGTCGCACTTGACAACCGTGTGCATCTCGTCGGCGTCGCTGCTGTTGATGAGACCGCGACGACGGTTCACCTCGGCAATGGCCGTGCCCTGGAACTCGTTGGGCACCTCCACCTCCACAGCCATGACGGGCTCAAGGATGCACGGGTTGGCCTTCAGGAATGCCTGGCGGATAGCCAGCACCGTGGCCGTGCGGAAAGCAAGCTCGCTGGAATCCACCGAGTGCGACTGACCATCGTTCACCACCACACGCAAGCGCTGCACCGGGTGGCCGATGAGCCAACCCTTCTGGACCGCATCGTGCACACCCTTCGAGCAAGCCGCGATGTACTCAGGCGGAATGGCGTTACCGATGATAGCGTTCTTGAACACGACGCCCGAAGTGTTGCCCTCGTTGTCAAGCTCTTCCACTTCCTCGTCCGTAAGCGGCTCAATGTAGCCGACCACACGGGCGTACTGACCCGAACCGCCGCTCTGCTTCTTGTGAAGGTAGTTGAACTCGCTGCGCTCTCGGATCGTCTCGCGGTAATTCACCTGTGGGGCTCCCGTTTCCACATCGACAGTGTACTCACGCTTCATACGCTCCACGTAGATCTGCAGGTGCAGCTCACCCATACCGCTGATGATCGTCTCCTTGCTGTCATCATCCACACGCACGCGGAACGTCGGGTCCTCCTTCTGGAAGCGGTTAAGCGCCTTGGAGAAGTTGCCGATCTGCTGCTTGTTCTTGGGCGTCACGGCCAGCGACATCACCGGCTCGGGCACGTGCAGACTCGTCAACGTGAATTTGCCCTGGTTCGTGTCGCTGAAGGTGTCCATACTGGCGCACTCAACGCCGAACATGGCAACGACCTCACCTGCGCTAACTTCGTCCACCTCTTCCATCTCGTTCGAGTGCATCTTTACCAGACGCGGCACCTTGATACGCTTCATGTCGTTCATGTTGTAGATGAATCCACCGCGCTTGAGGGTACCCGAGTACACACGCATGTACGTCAGCTGACCGAACTTGCCCTCCTCCAGCTTGAAGGCCAGAGAAAGCAGAGGCGCATCGGGGGAGCACGGCACGCTGACACGAGCCTCGCCGTTCGACTGGTCCAGCGCAAAGTTCTGGATCTCCGACGGGCTCGGCAGGTACGAGATCACACCGTCAAGCATTGGCTGCACGCCACGGTTCTTGAAGGCCGAGCCCATCATGACCGGCACGAACTTGTGCGCAATCGTGGAACGACGGATGGCATCCTTGAGCTGCTCGACGCTGGGCTCCTCCTCCATGAGGAACAGCTCGGCAATTTCATCGTCGACGTCAGCAAGCGCCTCAATCAGCTCCTGACGCTTCTCCTCGGCCAGAGCGCGGGTCTCGGCAGGAATGTCGTCGGTCTCCTCGATCACTTCGCCGCTCTCGCCCGTGTTGCGCAGAGCCTTCATGGTGATGAGATCCACCACACCCTCGAGGTCGTTCTCAGCGCCAATCGGCACCTGCAGCGCCCAGGCGTTCAGCTTGAGCTGCGTGCGCAGGTCGCCAATGACCTTCCAGGGGTTGGCTCCCATGCGGTCCAGCTTGTTGATAAAGGCGATACGGGGGACGCCGTAACGCTTCATCTGCTTGTCCACGGTGAGTGACTGGCTCTGCACGCCGGAGACACCGCAGAGCACGAGCACGCCGCCGTCCAGCACGCGCAGCGCGCGCTCCACCTCAATGGTGAAGTCGACGTGGCCGGGCGTGTCGATGATGTTGATGTTCGAGTCCTTCCAGGAGCAGTAGGTGGCGGCGGACTGGATGGTGATGCCCTTCTCGCGCTCGAGCTCCATGGAGTC
This sequence comes from Phytophthora pluvialis, assembly GCA_001314425.1. Classification (NCBI taxonomy): domain Eukaryota; phylum Oomycota; class Peronosporomycetes; order Peronosporales; family Peronosporaceae; genus Phytophthora; species Phytophthora pluvialis. The sequence goes on from LGTU01000258.1 coordinate 15,067, forward strand.
CATCTTGGCGCCGACGCCGTCCTTGCCGCGCACGTCGTGGATGGCGTTGATGCGGCCCGTGTAGAAGAGGATGCGCTCGGTCAGCGTCGTCTTGCCCGAGTCGATGTGCGCCGAGATCCCGATGTTGCGCAGGTTGCTCATGTAGCCCTCGGGCACGGAGATGCCCTCCACGAAAGGAGGCGCGTCGGCGTCCGACACGGCGGCGCTGAAGCTGCGCGACAGCAGCGACGGCGTGGGGCGTAGGTGCAGCGTGGCGGGGGCGCTGCGGCGCAGACCGGAGGCCGCGCGGGACAGCTGCAGCCAACGCATGGCGGGAGGATGGACAGACGGAGGAGGATCCGGCGCTTGAGCTGGAGGCGGCGAGGAGCTCAATGCCCGTGATGGCCCCACGTTTTTTGAGTGGCGGAAACTCACCCGCGAAAGTCGATACATATAGGATCGGATTGGACGGGATCCGAGGTTTGGGCCAGCGCTTCAACTTGCCCCCAGCAGTCGACGAGCTCCTTTTTAGCATTGGCATTGGAACTACAGTACGGACTTCCACTCGAGTATGGGTCCTTCGGTCGTCGCAGCCGGTGGCGTGGACGTCTGGACCGACCTGCTGATCGCCTGCCTCGTGGTGCTCGCGGTGCTCGCGCCCGCCTTCTTCTTCCGGGTGTCGGCGGGTTCTCGGGACGAGGCCACTGGATCCCCTCCCAAGAGAGCTTCCATCTACTACCACAACGAGAACGACTCGCGAGCGAAACGACGTCGACAAGTCGAAGTGCAGCAGCGACCGAGCGGGAGTCAAGACGCCAGCAGGCTCAGCAAGGGCGCGGCGGCACCGCAGATCCGCCAGAAGAAGGTGCTCTGACGCAAGGGCGACTTTATGTCAAGTTAGTGTGGTGCCGCTCGCATAATCACACAAACCTTGGAGACAGAATATTTCTCAAATATCCATTATTAAAATGTATACCTTCTTAAACTGAATTACACTCTATAATTGTAAGGAAAGCAAATTCGATAGCACCGGAATGGAGATGGTATAGATAGAAGCAATCGATGCTATCATCCATCAAAAACGAAGCAGCGCAGCAACGAAACAGAAAAGAAGTTGCCATCGCGATGGCGAGTGCGGGCAGCAAGACCGAGGACAAGTGCGGCGCCTCCACCACCGAGGCGGCCTTAGCCGGAGCTGTATCAGGAGGTGCGTTGCATTTATTTCGTGGTCGTTTGCTCCCCGCTCTGACGTGTGTTGCCGCTCGTTTTCGTGGTTGTCTGTTGGCAGGGGTAACACGGCTGGTTGCTGCGCCGCTGGACCTGCTCAAGATTCGCTTCCAAGTGCAGCCTGCGCCCATTGTCGGCGGACACGCCGAAACCAAGTACGCGGGCTTGTTGCAGGCTGTGCGCAGCATCTACGCTGAAGAAGGGCTGCGCAGCTTCTGGCGCGGGAACCTGGCGGCGTCGGGACTCTGGGTGGGCTACTCGGCGCTGCAGTTTGCCAGCTACCGCGTGCTCACCCGCTGTTGGGAGCGAGACGGAGGCAGCGCTGCGCTGGGCGTCCCGGCAGCGGTGGTTAGCGCTGCCAATGGCGCGGTGGCGGGCGTCACTGCGACCGTTGTCACGTACCCGCTGGACCTCTTCCGCACGGCGTTTGCCAGTCAGGGAATGCCCAAGCGGTTCCCCACGATGCGTAGCTTGATGGTGCACACGTGGACGACGCAAGGCATTCGTGGGTTCTACAGTGGGCTGGGTGCTACGGTCTTCCAGATCGCACCGTACATGGGGCTGAGCTTTGGCATCTATTCGACAATGAATGAAGTATCGGCGAAGTATCGCAACAAGCAAGAGGAAGATGAACCAGGCGCGTGGATGCCGTTGGCGACAGCACTGTCATGCGTTGGAAGTGGCGCTGTGGCTGGCTTGGTGTCGAAACTGGTGGTGTATCCGTTGGATACCGTCAAGAAGCGCATGCAGATGCGCCACGTGCCGCGCTGCGCAACGTACGGTGTCACCCCGATGTATTCCTCGAGCTGGTCGTGTTTCGTTGACGTGCTGCAACGCGAAGGCGTTCGAGGACTGTACAAGGGCACGGTGCCCAGTCTAATGAAGTCCGTCGTCGCAGCCAGCTCGACTTTCGCGACGTACGAGCTCACGCTCGAGGTCTTGCGCCATGCATCAATTCGCCAAGACCGCGAGGAATGGACCGAGGTGAAGACGCTCGACAGGGAGTGAAGCAGCACATACTGATTATTTATCCGGAGGAGCCGATGCAACACTGTAGAAGACCTCAAGATACTGTGTCTCTCCTTGCAACTCAGTAGTGGATCATAGAGAAATGAAAGGATTTTGTACGAAGCACGACTTGTGTGTTGTTTTGGTTGCTGCGGTGGCAGAGTCTAGAACTTGTTAGATGTGAGCCAGCACGCAGCTTGCTTCCTACGCAGTAAATGGACGAGTTTGGTCGGGGGTAGCACGATTGGTTGGCGCTGCCGCCAACACTTCGGTCATGCTTTCCAACCACAGCGCGAAGTCATCCTTGTAACGCTGCTTCATGGACACCACAGCTGCTGTCAAATTCTCTATGTCGTGGAGCGACCTGCCCAGCTGCCTCTGCAATGTCTGCACCTGGGCTCGTAGCGAGGCTCCTTCGTCCTCGAAGTCTTCGTCCTTGGCCTCCGTCTCCTCTTCTACCGCCTTAAGTCGAGCCAGAGTGACTCGTAGCGCTGTCTCCTTCGAGTTCAGAGCGGCGCGGTTGGCTCGCAACAAGCTCTCCATGGCCAAATGTCGATCTTCCGCCTGCTTCAGCTTCTGCGTGTAGCCCCCTTCCACTTGTTTCAGCTCCTGCCTGTGGCGATCCTCCGCCTGCTTCAGCTCCTGTTCGTGCTGAGCCTTTACTTCGTCCAGCTCGTCCTTGTGCGAATCTTCCAGGTCGGTGCTCTGCCTGTGCAGCCGCTGCATCTCCTTTTCGAGAGCGCCGCGCACCGCTCTGTCCTCCTTGAGCCTCCTCGTGTCCTTCGAGCTCAGCTGGAGACGCGTCACTTTCTCCTCCAGCGCGCAAATGTGCAGCATCTTTTCATCTGACGCAGCCTCGGCAGCGTCGAGACTGCCCAGCACGAGAGCGTTCTTCTCCTCCAGTTCAGCAACTCGGGCGTGCGCACGTTCCAAGTCCCTCGTCCTCTGTTTCAGTCCAGCTTCCAGAGCGATCATCGCAGGTGAGCGGTCGAACATGGTTGTGGCTTTCCTTTGGCAGAAGTGATGGTCACGCCGTTGACGTTGCCGTATTCAAGATTGCCATGCAACTTCAACCATATTATCGCTGCGTTTTAGTATCGGGCACGTGTTTCCTTTCACTGCAGAAGGAATCTCCACATCGTAGGGACCGAGCACCAGCTTGTCATGCTGATGCATTCACCATGCAGGTCCAGATTCGAACGCCGTAGGATGTGGTGAAGTGCGGAGGCAATGGAGAACTGTACGGCAGTCTTGCAACAAGGTCAATTAGTGTCACATCGGCACGAGCATTGGCAGTACAATCCAATGGTATATGACAATGAAGCAAAGAAGCAAGACTTGAACACCAAACAATTGCGTTGCAGCAAAAGAAGCTGTCGTTAAATAGAGCATTAGCAAAATATCGCATCCGAACAGCAAAGCAAGGCAAAGGGATATAATAGAGCAGAGTGCGGTCAGGACGTGGACATCGGCGAAGAGGAGGAGGCGGGCGACGGCGGGGCCATGGCGGTCGAGGTCGTGGCGGACGGCGCAGGGCCTGATCCTTGCTGATTCTGGTAGAAATCCTCTAGAAAATGTAATCGTTGGGCGTCGCTCACAAGTCGCTCCATGGACATCTGCAACAACAAGGAGGTTAGATCAACACCTTGGGTGGCCTCCGCGAAGACAGAGAGGGCGACTTACGGTTTTGACGTCGTCCAGCACGAATCGGCGAATGGCCTCGGTGTCGCTCAGGTTAAATACCACCGCGCCTGATGCTGTGCCACCGGCTGGTGCAGCTGCCTTGTTCCCGCGGAGACTACTACTATTACTTCGGCCGAGGCTGCTGCGATTGCTGTCCATCGAATTCTTCCGGGACAGCGAATGCCGAGGCGAATCCGTCCTGCTGGCTGAGCCGCTCAACGAGCCTGAGCGCTTGCGATGGTGCTCAACCGTCTGGATGTTGCGGGCTACGAAATCTATGGACGTTGACCGACTGCGTGTGTCTTGGGCAAGCGGGGCCGCTGTCGTTCCCTCCACGACTTTGCGTTGGAAATTCCAGAGGTGGTTTGTGCGGCTGGGCATGACGGCGTTGTCGCCAGTGATGCACGCATGTGACGAAGATGTGCGCTGCATCTTGTGGCGACTGGATTGTCGAGGTCGCTCGGAGTCTCCACTCGACGCATTGAAGTGTGTGGATGCAAGAAGCGACTGGGTGAAGTCGGCGCGCTGCGTCTCGCCGGCGGGGAACCGCTGTAAGTGCTGTTGTTGTTGCTCGAGCTGTCGTCTGGACTCAGCTGCTGCGGCGTCATTGTTGTGTTGAAACGCGAGTTCCAGCTGGTTGACGCGATCTTGCAATGCCTCTTTCCAGTTCTCCTCCTCGTCCTCGTCATCTGCCCACTCTTCCATCGACTTGCGTTGCTGGAATCACAGCCAATCACATAAATCAATAAAGTCAAAACAAACTCTCAAGTGCCTGCCTGGCAATTGTGCCACGTCGAACTCACCGCGAACTGGAGCCCTGGCAGGTCGTTGTTGTCCTGTGCGGTTGCATCCCCGTCCAGCGGCGGCTCATCGCTCCACATGGCCTCGTCGTCGTCGTCCATGGCCAGGACAGCCGCTCCGGCGCTCGAGTGGTCGGCAACCGATGCGCTGCCGTCGCTCTGCCCCAGCTCCAGCTTGAGCACCTCGTCATGCCGCTGCTCCTGGTCACCGAAGATGGAGCGGAACGTGCGGTTGGCGCCGGCTTCTCCAGTCATGGCGATGTCTGCCATCCAGCGGGCGCGGGCAGGGAGGGACTGGCGGAGGGCGGGGAGGGCGTGCTCTTCTCTCTCTCTTCTTAGGCGCGGGACAAACAGCGGAGACGAGAGAAAGGAAGGCGCCGGTCTAGAAGCGCAGCATGCCTGTTGGGCCTTGCGTCCGTCCGTCTGTCTGCCTGGTGGTCTGTCGCGAGGCAGCGCGAGACTCGGCGCTCGCTCTTCTCTCCGAGAGGCTTCGGTGAAAATGGCGGACGCAACGGCCCCCTCGCCGCTGCCTCGAGTTGGCAAAATGCTTTTTAGCCAATGGGTGCCGGCTGCAGGGCGCAAAATTGGCGAATCCGTGCGCGCGTTCAGGGTGGACTGCGGCTAGGGCCAATATGCGCTCGGAAAGGACCGGTTTCGAGCCAACGCGGGTATTCGCTCGTGCAGCGAAATAGTCCGCTGGACAGGCTGCAGTCGCTCGTGGCGTCGTCGCTCTTCGAGCTCACTCGTCATCTTGCTCTGCGGCAACGATGGTGAACGCAATGGTAATATCGTGGTGAGAGTTCTCACTGAGAGTCTCGGCGCTCTTGCTCTATGCCTGCAAAGCTTGCGGCCTGAGGCTGAGGCCTGTCCAACGCGAGGATTGCCCCCTGCTGCGTCCTGCCGACGCCAAGTTTGCTGGAGCTGACCACCGAGACATCAAGCAAGTGGAAGGTCCCGCTTCAACCGGGCAGAAATGGCTGGCTGCCGGCGTTCTGGCGGTCACGCCGGGATAAGACGCTCTTTTGCCACGGAGTGGAAGCCGGGGACGCTGGCATCGATCTGGAAGTCTCGAGATGACGACTGCTTGGTGTCCACTGCAGAGACAAATCTGCGCGTTGCAGGCGGCATCTGAAAGGCACATTGCCCGTGCCTTGGCAGTTGGTAATGGCTGGGGCTCAACGTGTTGCTCGTGTGACAGTACGAGTTATAGAGCAGCTATGCTTGACTCGCACTCGCATTGCCACTCGTATTGCACCTACGATGTCGGACTCTCCTCTACTGCAGCTAAGCCTGGCCATCCACGAGATTCTCTGCTGCTACTAGTATTCGTGTGATGAATGCAGGTGAGCTGAGCTGCGCCTGCCACCAGATCGCGCTCCGCTCTTGCGGATTAGCAGGACCAGTACACGCAACGTCGCGTTGGGGCCAAGCCTCGTCCTTCGGAGTACGTCAGTCTCCGGCCCAGTCGTTTCCCTTTGTGTGTGGCACACCACGCCTAAAAAAGATCGGACTGAGCCCGAGGAGACGCATAACTTCCATTCGCTTCGCTCTGTTCCGCGGCCGAAGTCCCTCGCGCTTAGTAGCTGAGCAAGCTCCCGACGCTACCTCGCGTGGTTCCCACTCGTCCTATCGTACTCCGAGACGCACAAGAGAGAGAGACCGATAGAGCATGTCCCGCCAAAGATACACACCCGACGACGTCCTCGAGCTCGAAGCGCCCACAGAGTGTGCGTAACAAGCATCAGCATAGCGACCCAGTGGGAGGGAGTACTGTAACCTCTAACCGTATTGCGTTATCGCTAACCTGCTTGCGCAGCCTTCCTCTGCCCGCTGAGCGCCAACAAGTATGGCATCGAGTTCCTGCACTTCTCTATCTCGGACTTCGAGTCCAAGCGCAAGATCTTCGAGATCGGCAAGGACCGACCGGGCAAGGCCGTGCCCAAGGTGGACCTCTCGCAAGCGCGCGGAGAGGGCGCGTACCGGACCATCCGCTACGAGTTCTCCGAGGACGTGCTGCGACTGCCGTCCATCTCCACGGAGCTCGAGTTCTCCGTGGGCCCGCACGAGGTGCATAATCTACGCATGATCGAGCGCCACTACTTCCGCGACGAGATCGTCAAGAGCTACGACTTCAACTTCGGCTTCTGCATCCCGTCCAGCGTCAACACGTGGGAGGCCATCTACGCCATGCCACCGCTGGACGACGAGCTCATCAGCGACATGGTGGCGCAGCCCTACGCCACGGTCTCCGACAGCTTCTACTTCGTAGGAGACGAACTCATCATGCACAACAAGGCCGAGTACAAGTACATTCCCGAGGACATGGCGCAGGCCAAGAAGTCCTACTGTAACAGCGACGACGAGGACGACGCCAAGAGCGGCGCAAAGAGCGGAGCTGGCCGCGCCGACGAAAAGGGGTCGGGCGCCAAAGGCTCAGGCGGCGCCGCCAAGTGGTCCAAGGAGGACGATTACGACTAACTTATATCGCGGCCATCTCCTCGCCCTAGTCTCGCTTGACGTGCGATATTGCCTCAGCCTGTATCGATAGGAGCTGAAGGAGTATAAGATATCAGTAACCTCTGGAAGTAGCGACACGAATTGTGCTAGCCCCCCCCCCCCCCCCCCCCCCCCCCCCCCCCTCCCCAACGAGCTGCATTGGTTCACAGATCCACGACAAATAAACACAATTATAAACATGTTTTGACCCGAGCGAGATGCAAGCCGCAGCAAACACACACGTAGCCGTTGAAGAAAAGCACTCGTTGTAGCGCAGCCTGCTGAAGTACTTCAACTTGCCGTGAGATTGTGCTATCTTATGTATCAGCTGTGACTAGTCGGTGACCACAGTCAAATATGGTTCCCGCCAAAAATACGTTGGCTCACTTGCCTTTCACCCAGAGCCAGTCAGTATGAAGCGAGGGGCCGAGGCGATGAACGGAGGCGACTCTGCGCAGGGCAACCACAACAACAAGGGCAATCGCGGCTGGCAGCGGCCGAACCACAAGCGCCTGCGTCATGAAGATCGGGACCGTTCTCGTAATGGCAATGGCAGTGTCAATGCCAATGCCAATGTTGACGCCAAGGACCCCCCCAAGGTGAAGACGCTGGCGGACGAGAAGGAGACGGACCCACACCGACTGGCGCAGCGCCAGAAGCAGATCGACTACGGCAAGAACACGATTGGCTATGACCTCTACTGCGCCCAAGTGCCGAGGCACCAGCGGCGGCCGAGCAAGCACCCGATGACGCCCGACAAGACCATGCGCATCGGCAAGAAGGTGTTCGACGGCATCGTGCGCAAATGGCGGCAAGCCCTGCACAAGTACGACCCTCCAGAGCTGGCTGAGGCCATCAAGACCGTGGATGCAGAAAGCTCTGTTGCAGCAGCAGCAGCTTCCAGCTTGGGTTCAGCGGACGTGAAGACGAAGGAAGGAGCTGCTGCGACCTCTAGTTCTGCTTCCACGGCAACATCGACGGAGCCAGGAGTGAAGAAAGAGGAGCGTGCGTCGACTCCTCCGAGTCGCTCCATCTACGAGAACTTCGACGAGGACAATTTTGACGAAGACAACGACTCGGACGACGACCTACTGTAGATCGATAGCGGGGTGCAGGCAACCGTGTGGCGACGTGGAGGCAGTCTGTTCAATAGTAAAATGATTGAGCTGCGGCTTGATTTATCCCCGTGACGCCAGAAACTGCCGCCGCATTGCCAGCACCTCGAGGAACAAGTCGATGTCTAAGCTATCCACGTTACGCGCCACTCGAGCCACCAGCCGAACTTCCGTCTGCCCTCCCTTCTCAAAACAAAACAGAAAAAAGTGTCAGCACCAATACGCATGCTCACTGAGAGCAAGACTGCCGCTCTACCTGGTTGCTGGCGTACGTCTCGCCCAGGAACTGGTACATGGAGCCGAGTTGCAGCCGCAGGTTCTCCAGCGCGAGTCTCTGCGTCTCCACCGTCATCGAGACGTCCTGGAACGAGAGTCGCGCCAGCTTGCGCTGTGCGTCGTAGGCCTCCAGTCGCCCCGTGACGCGCACCGAGCGGTTCTGCAGCTGCGGGTCCGCCAGCACCTCGGCGATCTGGCAGATCTCGCAGCACCCGGGCGGCGCCACCATCGAAAAGTGCGTCAATTAATTGTCTTTTGATCCAGACACCTTCAAGCGACAATTCATCCCGCCGCAATGTCGCCTGAAGCCCCACCACTCAAATAGGCAAGCGAAAGTCGGCAGAGCAGGAAGCGACGCGCACCACAGCGGAGACCATGACGACCGCCGCCTCGACGACGACGACCAAGCCCAGCACCAAGACGACGGCCGCCGAGCCGCCGCGCGGCCGCCCCGTGAGCGGGCGCGTGTGGAAGAAGGTGCAGAAGACGCGCTTCTCGTCGCAGGGCTTCAAGGGCACCAAGGTGCTGAGCACGACGTGGGAGGAGAAGATGCTCAAGCGCGCCAAGCTCAAGGAGCTCAAGGGGCTGCAGGCGGAGATCAAGGCGCGCCGACAGTCCGAGAAGGACGCCAAGCGCCAGGCGCGCGAGGAGAAGGAGAAGCGCCGGAAGGAGAACGAGCTCAAGTCGGCCGCCGTGCAGGTCATCTCGCGCACGCACCGACTCAAGACCATGAGCAAGAAGCAGCTACGCAACATCAAGAAGACCATCGTCAACAAGCAGGGCGTGGTCGAGTACGTGCCCGTCTACTCCAAGTAGAGAGGCGCCGACTGACTGCAGATAGGACACAGGTGCTGCTGCGTTGGAGGCGTGGCGTTGACGATGCAGACGGCCTTGTACCGTTGTTATATTGAAAAACTATCTTTTTTGACACGCTACATTGAGTGTGCTGAGTATTTGGATTGGCGTAGGCTTGAAGACAACAAAGGGAGGACCAATTGCTCGGAGGAGGGTGCTCGACGCTGCACGTACGTATACACGTCGTTCGCTGGACTACTATATAGAAGTGTCGTCTATCCATAGGGGTGAACCAGGTCCCGCGCGATGAAGGACATCTTGGTTTGCTCAGTGCGCTGAGCCAAGGTGGAAATCGGTTTGGACATGCACCAAGCGGAGTTTGTATATAGCAGGCACCACCGCTGCAGCTGAAGCAGCGGAGGAGGGCCCCCTCGCAGTCTTCCAGTGGCTCGTGACGCACTATGCAGCGAGCCACAGGGACGTGACGGACGCCATCGTGATCACCTGGGCATCCTCCAGTGGCTCCATGCGAATCGTCACGAAGGGTGCACTGCTTCAGCTCTGCACTGCGCTGCGGTGAACGGACACGCGGACGTCGTGCGGTAGCTGGATGAGAACGTCGCAGTGGGCAATCGACGCGAACTGCGCTGGGGTCACCTCGACGTGGTCACAGCACTGGCCAAGCACTGTCTTTGTTTAGAAGATCCGCCCAGTCTCGCCATCGCGATGGCGTCCTCGTCGGTGCTCGATCTGGCCGTCCCCGGAGCGGGTCCGCTAGCGGAGGTGCTCGCCAGGATCTCCCAGCTGAGTGGTGACATGAACGAGGGCAAGCATGTGTGTGGACACTTGCACTCTGGCTTGACGTGCATCATGGACGGACTCCAGACGAAGGAAGAGGACGGGCAGCTCCCACCGAAAGAGTCGCTGGACAAGTTTGTGGCCGTGGTGGTGAAGCTCCTTCAGTGCTTGGAGCGGTGGCGAGGCAAAGAACTGGTGTATCGTGTTGTGGGGTACGGCAAGATGAGGGACGAGCTGCGTGAGGTTCATGAGGACGTCGAGGAGCTGTTCGCATTGTTCGACGTCGTGATGGTGAATTGGAGCGAGCAATGGCAGCACGACGTCCGAGTTCAGAGCGACGTGCTGATTGCCTCAGCGAAGGACAACGACGTGCTTCTTCGTGATCTTCAGGACGCACGCGCGCAGACGGACGCGCTGTTAACACTGAAGTTCGAGGTGGCACAGCGAGCAGCGCAGCACGATGACGAGATTGTGGAATGCATCAGGGCGATGATGGCGACGATCACCGCGGCGTCGAGGATAGAAGTGGGTGGCCTCCCACCTTGGTTCATCCCTTGTTATGACGTGATGTTTGTATTAAAGCCATTCGGCCGTGGATCGCTTGGGTCTGTGCATCGTGGAGTCTGGGGGCCAGGAACGAGTGTGGTGGTCAAGCGCCTTCTGGGTGATGATATGGCGATCGACGAGCGCATGCGATCCAAGGTGGAGAAAGAACTCAACGTACTGCATCAGCTAAGCCATCCGAATATCATCAAAATGTTCGGAGCTTCTCACGTCAGCTCGCCACCGCCCGTCATTTGGGAAGATGCAGTCAAAGGAAACCTGGGTCTGTTCCTCGCTTGCTCCGTCGACAACAAGCGGCGCATGTGGCGATTGTTGCATGAAGCAGCTCTTGGTCTGGATTACCTCCACAAGAAGGGTGTGGTTCACGGGAACCTCAAGCTGAGCAACATTCTTATTGGGGCGGACGGCCAAGCGAAGCTTTCGGATTTCGGTCTGGGTGCACTACGATCGTGCTCCTCTGCGTCGGAGTTTTCTTCGAATAGGTCGATGTCGGGTGGATTGAGGTGGTCTGCACCTGAGTGTCTGAGGCGACGGCCCACCTTCGCATCAGATGTGTACTCGTTCGCGATGTGCGTGATTGAGGCTACAATTGATGAGCCACCATTTTCTTTTCTCAGTGACGACGACGTCCGTGATAATGTGAGAAAAGGTGTCATCCCTGATCAACCAGAGGAGATGAATGCCGACGCATGGGAGCTATGACGAACGTTGATCCAACGAAACGATATCCATTACAGCACGTTATCGACAAGTTGAAGGCTTTTTCGGATGCTGAAGTAGCGGCTGAAGCAACGGCGGAAGAAAGCTGTTGCACCAATTGCTCATCTGTGGTTTTATCTGGTTCTCGTTTTTGCTCGCAGTGTGGCGCCCATGTTGGTGACGATGCACCGCTGGACACAGCGCCAGTCGACACTCACTCGACAGAAAGCGCCGATTCTACGCCATCTCGAGCTGATGATCCACAGGTCACCTTTGAAATATCCGATACGGAGGACGCAAACCCAGTGTTGACTATTGAAACCCCGATCCCGGAAATCTTAAATGTGATTCAGAGTGGCAATAGTGCCAACTGCGAGCAAGCACTGTTCCTCCTCCTCCAAGTGTGCATTGATGGAGAACCTCGCAAGATGCTGTGTGACGTCAACGGAACTCCTGTTCTGGTTGATACAGTCCAGACTTCTTACTCGTACTTTGGTCAGCTTTGTGCGCTCAAGTGTTTGAGTTGGATCGCAAATTTGGATTGCAGATTCTCGCGTCAAGAGTACGAAGAGCTCCGAAAAGGTGTTCGAGCTGTATCTCCGCACGAGTTGATATCGCTTACGAGTGCTGTGACCGACGGCACGAGTGAAGATAAACTGAGGGCCATCATGTGCTGTGCTTGTATTGCTACGGCAAGCGATAGTGACGAGCTGGATGATTTCGGGATCGTGGAACTAGTCATTCCGCTGTTGAGGAATGCGAACGAAGCGATTTCAGCTTGGGCAGCCGATGCACCTGGCAATCTTTCGGAAAGGGGCGTGATCACGGATGAAGCGATCGTGTCACCGCTGGTGGAGTTTGTGGAGACTGGAACGAGTGCACAAAAATCGTCAGCTGCGTTTGCGTTGGGGCATCTCGCCGGCGTCAATGCCTTCAATTGCGAAACGATTATGAATTGTGGCGGAATTTCTTCCCTGGGAAAGTTTTTGGAGACTGGAACTGCCACACACCAAGGACTTGTCGCGTTTGCTTTGGGCTCCCTGGCTACCAGTGATGATGCTCGTGTGGCAATTGTGAATACCGGATTCTTGCCGCATTTCGTTGAGTTTGCTCGTGCTGGAACTGATGTTCAGAGCACGCTGCATTCGCATTGAGCTGGCTAGCCCACACCGAGATGATTTGTGAGCTGATACTAACTTGTGGAGGTGTCACACCCTTGGTGAACCTTGTGCGGTCCGGAACAGAAGCCCAGAAGGAGCAGGCAGCGTTGGCATTAGGAAATCTCACCATCGACTGCAGTGAGAGCACCGCATCAATTTTTGCGAGCGAGGGGGCATTCTCACCACTGATAGAGCTTCTGCAGACTGGAACTGAAGATCAAAAAGAGAATGCGGCACGAGCTCTGTCTAACCTTGCATTGAACAGTCAGAAGAGCTGCGTGGCAATTACGAATGAAGGAGCTATACCGTCTCTAGTGGAACTTCTTCGTTTCGGAATCGGCGCTCAGAAAGGAATGGCGGCGCTTACGTTGGGCTATCTAGGAGCAACCAACAAGGCGAACAGCACAACCATTCGGAATGCTGGAGCTCTAGGATTCCTGGTAAATCTTCTCCTATCTGAGGTGGACGATCAGCAGCAGCACGCAGTGACCGCGATTGAGCATCTTACTGCTCACAATAATGAAAACTTGAAAGCGATTGCGCAAGAAGGGGCGGCGCCTCCGCTGGTTGCACTCCTTCGCACTGGCACCGACTCGGAAAAGGAATTGGGTGCAATTGTACTGGGTCGACTCGCCGGTACCAAAGTGAATCGAGAAAGTATTGCGGGCGAAGGAGCAATTCTACTGTTCGTGGAGCTCGCTCGCACGGGAACGGACGGGGTGAAAGAAGAAGTGGTTCTCGTTTTGAGCCGATTGGCAAAGGAGAATGCGTACAAAACAGTGATCAAGAGTGTGGGCGGAGTCGAAGTGCTGCAGCAGCTCAAGCGGACTGGAAACGCGGCCCAAAAACGGAAAGCAGGGATTGCTTTGAAAGCGATTTCTGATGATAGGGAGGCTGATACGAAGCGGGGCCGCAACGATAACCCGTGACAGCAAACCTGTGAGCATTCTCTGTAGGTATCAAATATAAAAAAAATAAAAAGACATCTTCAGTACGTCCAAAATGGTTTGGTGAGCTCGCTCAGCGACCTTTTCCATACAGAAGACCACGAATCACCTTCAGAATGCTGCTTTTCATGAGTCAAAAGCGTGGCTACAACTCTTACACACGGATGTGCTACATCAACAGCATTTTCCGCACAGTAGGGTCGAGCACTGACGATGGGCGTTGAACTGCCTCAGCATTGCATCCCTAACGCTACAGTTAGTTGTTATCTGCATGCCAGGAGTGGAGTAATTAACAGCTCTACAAGCTCAAGCATCAGTCGTAAAGTCTAGGAGCCACTTCGCTACATGCGCATGGCCTCGAGCCGTCGCGGTGGCAGCCAGTTCCGCTCGCGAGCGACTCTTCTTGGACACCATCCCGTTCGAGAAGAGGAACTGCAGCACCTTGAGGCGGCCGTACCACACGGCGTTCTCCTCGGCGGGGCCGTCCAAAATCCGTTACGAGTACAGGACGCGATCCCGTCTCGCCCGCAGCAAGCTGCGAGTGTCCGGGGTCCTCGTCTCCGCTTCAGTGCGACGACGTGCGGGCGTGAGTTCCCTCGGAGAGTCCACGCTGGCATTGACAGAGCAGTACTTGGCCAGCGCTGCGACCACGTCGAGGTGACCCCAGCGCACAGCAGACGCGAACGCTCGACGTCGATTGCCCACCGCGACGTTCTCATCCAGCCACCGCACGACGCCCGCATGTCCGTTCACCGCAGCGCAGTGCAGAGCTGCAGCAGTGCACCCCTCGTGACGATTCGCATGGAGCCACTGGAGCACGTCCAGGTGGCCGTTCATTGACGCTCCATCCATTGCCCCCGTGGTGCATCCTTCCGTTCTGTGCGCGCGAAGCCACTGAACGATCTCCAAGCTTCCTTTGCGGGCTCCGTTATCCATGGCGTAGGCCGTGCACCCCTCGGTCCGGTTGGTGTGGAGCCACTCGAGCATCGGCAGATCTAACGCCTCTGCGGCGCAGTCCATCACGTGCGGAGACCCGGGCGCCGACGAGTGCTCGTGCAGCCAGCGCACGACGTCGAAGTGGCCTTCAATGGCCGCCACGACCATCATCTTGGTCGTCCAGCGGAACGTGGCCAGCTCCGCGTGGCTCTGCGCCCACCGCAGCACGTCCAGGTGGCCGTGCCTCGACGCGCGCACGATGGCGTCCGTCACGTCCCAGTGGCTCGCCGCATAGTGCGTCACGAGCCACCGGAAGACTGCGAGGTGGCCCTCCTCCGCTGCTTCAGCGGCAGCGGCAGTGAACGACGCTCGACGCGCCAGATCCGAGGGCGGAGGGGCCACAGAGTGCATGCGGCGCCGGTCGTGGGCCGCCACGCGCTTCACCAGGCGCAGGTCGCCGATGGAGCTCGCGTCTTCGAGTCTCCAGAGCGCGGAATAGTCCAGCAGGGCGCTGATTTCCTCGACGAGCTGTGGGGTGGCCGTTAGAGCCGGGAAGGCGGCGTGCGCGGCCGCCGAGGCGCCTGGCAGCGGCTCCAACAAGTCCGGCGGCATGAGCTTCGTTCTCAGAGAGAAAATTCGCTAATGGCCAATCACAGAGCGGAGAACCGGCGAGTATAGCCATCTGTGGAAGGCAGCTTCAACTTGGATGCGGCTCAGTCATAGTGGCGTTTGCGAGCATAACGGGCGGTTGGTTATTGCACCGAGTTGTGGCAGCACTTAACGGCGCCAAAGGCATTTTTAGCCGGCAACGTCGTTGCTGCTGCTCCCTGCGATGCCGCCTCGTCGCTGCGGAGGGTGCATTGGTCTGGCCCACCCACCCGATGTTACGACTTCGTCGCGTTACTGTCTACTCCCGACGGCGCGTTACGTGAAATTGGCGAGCTGCTTCTTCGTCGCGTGCGGGTGGGATCGTCGTAAACCACTCCGGTCCACCTCAAGGGGCTCATTCTTGCAGCGGACGGGGACGAACCAGCGATGGGGAACACCTCCAGACCCATGGCGCTGCTGCGGGCGCCTTCGGCTGGCCAAGCGCTGGAATCCGAGCGGCAGCTTGTCCCCGACCAGGATGTCAACGCGACGGACGCGTATGGCTACACGCTGCTGCTGTTCGCGGCTCGAGACGGGGACGTCAAGATGGTGCACTTCCTTCTGGCGAACAACGCGTCGGTGCACGTTCGCAACGACTACGGGGCGACGGCGCTCCACTTGGCCGCGTCGTGGGTGCAACGCGAGGTCGCTCGCTTGCTCTTGGAGCACGGCGCGTCTCCGAGCGCAGCGGACAGCTCCGGCAAGACGCCGCTGATGCGAGCGGCCGCCAACGGAGACACGAAGCTCGTCCGGCTGCTCCTCCAGCACGACGCCGACGTGTCACTCTGAGACGCCTTCGGGTGGAACGCCGAGCGTCTCGCTGCGAGCGCAGGACACCGCAAGGTCCTTGCAGCCCTTCGGAGGCACGAGCTCCGGAGCTCCTCGTCGCCCGACGACCGGCCCCAGCCGTCCAGCAGCGTGTTCGCAGCCTTGAACCTGCGCCTCTCGGGCAGCATGAAAGGCGCCAAGCCCCGGCCGGAAGACGACGACGCTCCGTTCCCAACTTCAGTAGACCCACCAGCCAGCGCGGGTCAAATGGGCTGAAACCGCTTCGGCTGCATGCACTCCAATAGGCAGTCAATCCACCCAAAACCCCGTTATTCCTGTTGTTTTTGTTTCAGTAAACCCAATTTATACTGGGGTTTTCTTCATTCAGCAATGCCCAGAAACAGAACAGGTGTTTTAAGATACTCTGCGAGCAGCTACTGAAAGGCGCCGACTCTTCGACCGACCGCCGCGAGCAATGGGGAACGCCGGAGCCAAGGGCGCCAAAGGCAGCAAGGACGAGTTCACCTTCGAAGAGAACGACGGTGCGACGCAAGTGGCGACGGGTAATGAGTGAATGCTCTCGTACTTACAGCGAATGTGTTGCGTCCGTCCTGCCGTGCAGATGAGGCCTTCACCGAGGCTCTACGCGTGAATCTGCAGCGCCTGATCGTCTACGCGCGCTCGGCCGACACGGCGCTGCAGCGAGAAGTGGCCGAGAAGTTGGCCAACGAGGCCGTCAAACGTGAGAGGCTGGAGGGCGGTCTCCAGAGCTGCTCGGTGCCTTGAGGCTCACGGGTCTTTGCTGCTGTGTTGCTTGGTGCAGCCGACCGACAGGTGCAGATCGTGGAGCTGGACGGGCTGCAGCTGCTGCTGCCGCTCACCAAGTCCAAGGACACCGAGGTGCAGCGTCTGGCGGCGCACGCACTCGCCAACCTCTCGGTCAACTGTAAGAATGAGCTCGGTTGGGTACTGAAATTGGCAGTGCAGCTGCATTGATTGAGTATTTGTTTTGCCGTCGTGGACGCAGCTGAGAACCAGTCCAAGATGGCCACGGAGGGGGGCATCGACATGCTCATTGGCCTCTTGGGCAGCACGAACGAGCACGTGCAGCGGCAGGCCGCGAAGGCGCTGGCCAACCTCGGCGTGAACGGTGCGATCTCGACTTTGACTGACATCGGGTAATTGTTTGAGCGACTTATGTCTGTGTTTTGCTGCTTGTGTGTTGACAGTGGATAACAAGGAGCGGATCGCTAAGGCGGGAGGCATTAAACCTCTCATCGACTTGGCCAGCTCCCGCCAGATCGGAGTCGCCGTCGAGGCCATCGCGGCGCTTGCAAACCTGGCTGTCAACGGTAATGAGCGGCAGATGAGCTCTTGTTTCTTTGAGCGGCTTCTGACTCGTGGCATTTTGATCTTTGTACACCGACAGATGCCAACGAGGTGGAGATCGCACGCAAAGGCGGCTTGAAGCCCATTATTGACGGAGCGCACTCCGAGTCCGTGGAGCTTCAGTCCCAAGTGGCTCGCGCACTACGCAACCTGTCGGTGAATCGTACGTTAAAACATCGTTGCAATTGTGATCCTTGCCGCAGTACGTTGGCTAAAACGGTGTCTATGGATGGATCTTGATGTAATTGCAGCGGAGAACAAGCAAGCGATTGTGGAGCTGGGCGGGGTGGAGGCTCTGCAGTCACTTGTGCGTTCCACCAACGACCGGATATGCCAACAGGCTACACGCGCGCTCGTCAACCTTGGCGTCAATGTTGTCGATTAGGTACTGGGCGAGAAAAACGTCAGCTGTCGCCTTCTGCGCTTGGCACGTCAAGAGCAAGCGAACAAGGGGGCGAATTGAACGAAGCAGAAACAGCATACATGACACAAATCTCTTGTTCCTTCACAGGGTTGATATATCTCCACCTTGCCCGAAGGCATTTCCTCTTTCCTTATCGTCCATGCACCCCATTTACCGTTATGAGTGAAATCGGTTGCGCTTCTCAACCACGGCGAAGCCGAGCGTGCTATGCTCATGCTCCTTGTCGCCTTTTGGCTCGTTCTTCTGTCCTCTTGTTTGCAAGCCATGAGCCGGCGCCTGGAGCTCCAGCAGCCGGGCCCTGGGGCATCATGGTGCGTCGTTGCATTTCCGTTCCAATCTGTTCGTGAAAGCAAGCATCAGTGTCGTGCCTTGCAACGAAAGCAAACCATCCATCCAAGCCGCTGCACCCTTACCTCGTAGAAAGACGACATCATGAGAGCCTGCTCGCGAGAGTATGAGGCGCGGACCTCCTTCATCTTTTTCTCTAAGAAATCCACACGCTCCTGTTTCTCGTTGATCTGGTTGCGGTGTGAGCTCACGGCCACCATATACTTCGTCTGCACAGCATGAAGCGTCTTCTTCGTGTAATTCTCCAGCTTCGAGCGCTGCTCCGAAAGCTCGTTGATCACGGACTCCTTTTCCTTCAGACGCTTGGTCAGTTCCGTCACCGTTGCGCGCAACGAGTCCACCGCTTCTGCCTCGATTTCCTGTTGTACGAATAGATTCAAAGCACAGAGCATAGCAACACGTGAGTAGAGCAACCCCCAACCAAGTCTTCTGATTTTCACGACCCGTTCACGTACCAGTTTTTCCAGCTTGTCCTGGTATTCGGCGATTTGGGCTGACGAAAGCGCATTGTTGCTGCTTGTTACCACGACAGCACCAGGAGTAGGCACGGGTGCTTGCATCACTCCACCCGGCCCCATTGCGACGCCAGATTCAAGCGCGGCAGACGTCGCAAAACCGGCAGTTCCTGCTGCTGCAGCCTCCTCGCTGACTGCCATATCGTTCGAAACCTGCATCGGTTCCGGTCCATCCGGCGCATTCTGCCACTGCTGCTGGGATTGTAATTGCTGCTGAGGCTGAGTGTGGGCCTGCTGAAGCTGCACCAGCACTTGCTGTTGCTGTTCGATTTGGATTCGTGCGTTGCGCAGATCTTCTGAGAGTTGGTCGGTCTGCTTCTGCATTTGAAATAGAGATACCTGAAGCGACTCCTTTGCCTTGACCGCCATATCCAGATCGTTTTCCAGCTCCGCCTGTCCTGCGTCAGCGTTGCCGCTCTTCAGCTCGACATTTTCACGCTCTAGCCGGGCCACACGCTCTCTCAAACCACTGACAGAGTCGCGACCGAGCAACATGTCAGCACTCAAGCCACCTCCATTGACTGCGCTACTCTCACCAGCAGCCATCGCATCATCGTTGCTCTCCCGGTATTGCATACTTGAGAGTTGCGTGCGTAACTCCTCCACTTGTGACTCGAGGAACTCCTTGCCACCCAGTGCACTGTCAAGCTCTTCTTGCAGTCTCCGGATCTTCTGTTCCTTGACATTGAGGTTGGAACTGGCCTGGACGTTGGCCGTTTCGAGCTCCACAACCTGGTTTTTGTACTTCTCCACGAGACTTTTCAGTCCAGGCATGGTCTTGATAGTGCTTTCGAGATCCACCACCTTGTCCAAGTACTGTGCGTTGAGGTTCTCCAGCTCACGCACCTGAGCGCGCAACGAGTTCATTTCCTCCAGCTTCTTTTTGTACTTGGTCACGCTAGCTTCGAGTTTATTCAGCGTACCGAGCTTGGAGCGCGAGATATCAAGCTCATCAGCCTGACGACGCACTTCGTTTTCCAGCATCATAAGCCGCTCTCCGGACTCGCGCTTTACACGATTCAGTTCAAGGTCCTTTTCCTCCATCTGCATCTGGAGGGCATGGACTTCGTTATCCACAATCTGTTGGATCTTTTTGTTGTCACGGGTGAGAGTGTTCTGGCGCTCGCTGCGGAGCTGGTCGCGTTCACTTTCAAGAGCAGTGTATTTATCGGCCAGCTCTCGGTGATCCGTCAAGGTACGTTCGAAACGCTCCGTCAACTCACGCTTCTCGCGTTCCATATCCAAATATCTGAGCTCCATCGAGGAGCTCCGCTCCAGTGCCTGAGCCAGCTGTGCGGCAAGAGCTTCGGCAGAGCTGCCCGATACCAATGCAGCGACCGACGCCGACGATGAAGGGGGCACCATTTCATCAAAGGACGCGCCGTGGGCGATCGAGTTGCGACGACTCTGGTTGGACGCTCCGCCGGGAGACGTGGGATGGAAGCGGTGCATGAGATTCTCGATCGCGTGCATCAAGCTGGCCTGTTCGGACGCGCCCATCTGCATGATGGGGTGGATGTACTCGGACTTGTTGGGGCACTGGACGGCGCAGCCCAGCAGCAGCTCCGTCAGCTTGGACACCTCGTGCACATCGTTCTCCTTGGCGATCAGCAGCGGGTCCACCAGCTCGTCCGCGCGGCAGATTTGGCCCAGCTCGTCCGTGTAAAACTGCTCCACGGCACGCAGCAGCGTCTTGAGGTTGTTGGACTTGAGCGCCCAGTTGCCGCCAGGTTGTTCGTTGATCTGCTCCAAGTTCACGTACTCTGAGTCACTGCGCACACAGAATCATGGGGAAGAACAGGATAACAAATCAGTCAGTGTCGTGCACCAATTGGCAGCTAAACGGGGGCAGCTGCTACTGCTGCAGGACGCACATGTGGTGCATGATCTTGGAGAGGAAGACGCCGTCGCACAGATCCTCCATGCTCGAGACCTGCACGTCCGTCGCCAGTTTCTCGTGGAAGCTCTGCGCCTGCATCCCCGTCCACCACAACGACACAACGACAGAGGAATTGCATACATCAGCACTAGCGCAGCTTATTCGACGCCCCCCCCCCCCCCCCCCCTCCCTGTCAGACCCTCCCATTCTGTTGCTAATACGCGCTGGGGGTGATTCAAATGTTTGAATTTGACGTGTGTGGGGGAGACGGCGTAGAGCGAGCGAGCAGATGCGGGGTGGGACGTACCCACAGCAGAAGACTGCGCTGAGCCGTGTCGTCCATGGCGTCCGGCGCGAAGTGTGAGCCGGACAGGGGGTGGCGTCCGTGCTTGGTATCTCTTCGCCTTCTTCGTATTGTGGGGGGAGCCGCTCTGGGGTATAAGGTGGTGTGGTGCACACCATACTAAGCGTCTCACTTATGTCCGAACACTTCAACGTGCAACGGCTGCTATAAGTGGCAGTAGTGACGCTCTCGTTCAGGACCTGGTCGCCTTTTATTTATTTATTTTCTGTCCGAATGTCGCTCCCGCCGCCGGCGTCCACTGCGGAGGTCTCCAAGTCGCAGGCGCCGCCCGGTGAAGCTTCGACTATGGACGCGATGGACGGCAATGCCGAGCGGCTCGTGAGGATCCCCACCACACCTCGGAACACTTCGTCGCTCGACCACGACGCCATTGAAGGAATGATGGTTGTGCACCGCAAGAAGAAGCAGCGCCAGCGGTTCCTCGTGTCCAAGTCGACGCACTTCGTCGTGGCCAACACCATGAAGCACGCGCTGGAGATTTACAAGTGAGTTCGTTTTTTTTTTTTAGTTTACTGGGTTGTCGTCGTTGCTCATGATTAGTTTTTTTTTTTGCGTGGTGCTCGCAGTAATGAGTCTCGCTCGGAGCTCGTGTACTTGCTGTCGCTGGCGGACGCCGTGCTGAGCTTTGAGTCGGACAACGCCAACATTGTCATGGAAAAGTGTTTCTGTGTGGAGGTCAGGACCTGGAAAAAGAGGAATACTGTTCGATTGCAGCCCCAAGGCTTCATCTTCTTCGAGGAGAACCAGGCTCGCATGCTTTTGTGGGTGAAATGCATCCACTTGTCGATCAAGCGAGCGACTACCCTGGATAGCGAGCTCTTCCGGCGCCCTTCGACTGCGTCGTCGGTGGGTGACAGTGAGGAATTGAAGCTGGGAGTTGCAACCACCACCGCTTCTTCTTCTGCTGAAGGGCACTACACGCTCAATGCTGCCAGCTCCGGCTCAAGTCCCACGTCCGCTTCGGGGTTTGCAGCCGCCCGCGACAAACTGGCTCAGCGCCTTGTCATCGATCCTGCAGCTAGAATTGTTACTGCTGGGCGAACGATGCTGACACCAACTCGCTCATCTAGTGTGAGTGGGGAACGCCAGCCCTCCACTCTGAATCGATGGAGCTCAATATTTTCTCACGACAAGCAGCAGCAAACACGGAGCCCAATGAGCAGCACAGCAACAGATACACCCTCGTCACCAGGTGAAACCAGCGCTGCATCTCCGAAGCCGAGCCCCTGGAAGCGCTCCTCGAAAGCTATCACCGATGTGTCGTCTGAAACAGACTCCAGACCCAGCGTGGATCCAATATCATCTTCCCGTTCACGTTCCTTTCGTGCTATGATCCCCACCGCAACTCCCAGTACAAATGACTCTACCACAGCTATGCCTACTGTCAAGAGCAATACTCCTAAAGAACAGCTCGCCGAGGTGAAACCTCTACAACCTGCAACTACAAAACCAGCCACCAACGCGTCGTTGTCATCTGAATCAAACCAACAGGATAATCCCGATGAACTCGTAGATGACCCAGAGCCTGTGGCGCTTCAGGTACTGGCATTGATGCTGACTGTCGCTGTATTTGCTGGTGTCTCGGACGCGTCTGTCTTCCTCCCTCTTGCACTAGCCGGATCACTTTCGCACGTTTACAATCAGCATCAGTGCTTCTCGTCATGGACTTTAGCTTCCGCAGCTGTGTACCTGGCCGGCAGCTGTCACGTGTTGTTTGGTGTCGGTACGGCCAGCGTTTTCCTTTACTTCTGGGGATATGCTAGCTACAAGACAGAACGACGTCGCCGCACGCAACGGAAAACTACCGTGCACTTCCGCGACAGTCTGGCAAGTCAAGAAAGCACCGTGGCGGCTCACCTTGAGGTGAGTTTTGTGTATTACGTGTATGCTCTTGTTGCTGGGATACAACTGTATAACAACAGTGCTGGTCTTGCGTTCCCAGATTCCCAATTGGATGCGATATCCAGACGTCGATCGAGTGGAGTGGCTCAACAAAGTATTTGTCACGTACGTGGAATCACCGATGGATTACAGATGAGCAAGTTGAAACTTATGTCTCTATTCCTTGCAGTGGCTGGCCGTACCTTAAGAAAGCCATAGAAGTAAGTGCGCCTACTTGTTTCTGTTGACGCGTAGCACGCGGCTCACACCTCTGTTCGTCTGCTGGCTGTGTAGAACTCGGTTCTTGGAAGCTTAAACCCGGTTCTAGACACGCAAAAACCAGCCTTCATGAGTTCGCTGTCGCTCGTCCGCTTGGACCTAGGGAACAAGGCGCCACACATCAGCAGTGTCAAGTTTGTCTCTGCCAATACGCTGACGGATGAAGTGACGCTGGACGTGGAGGTTCGCGTTCTCACGGACAAGAAGAGTTTCGTGGCGGATCTCAAGGTGGTGTCGCATCTAGGAGCTGCCGTGTGCTTGTCGTTGCGCGAGCTTCTTCTCGTCGGCACGCTGCGCATCACACTCAACCCGCTGGCCGAGTTCTGGCCGTGCTTCGGTGGTCTCAGCCTGTCCTTCACTCAGTACGTCTGACTTTCTGTTTGGGCCACGGTCAGATTTCACTCATCTCTGTTGTCGTAGACGACCCGTGTTCGACTTCTCACTCACCGCCGCCAAAATCAACATCGCCAACGTCCCGTTCGTCTCCGAGTGGTGAGTCCCACTTGACGCTCGCGCTGTTTAACAACTTGGTGCTGTCATCTCATTAATTTCCTTCCTTGCAAGGCTCCACACGTTCCTCTACGACCTGCTGCTCGACAACTTCGTGTGGCCCAACGTGCTCAACATCCCGTTCTGGGACCAGCACGGCAACCCTGTACAATAACCGCTGTTTACTGTAGGCACAGTCACTGTACTGTACTACAGTGACAAAAGCTAAAAAGGCAACAAGTTGTTGCCGTTTTTTTCGGGATGATTGGCAAACAAAAAAACACCCAATAAATCTCGGCACTAATCAATCTGAGCCGCAAGTCCCAAGAGCTCCTCGCTATGTTCCCACGCAGCCGCCAGCTCCTGTGCGCCCTTGCGCGCCGCAGCGCCGCGTCCTCCTCGGCCGCCCGCTTCGTACACGCGCGCCCAGTGGCCGGACGCGTGCTGCAGCCTCGCGCCGCGTCGCCGTTCCTGGCTCGCGGCGGCGCGTTGCGCTCCATGTTCATCCAGACGGAGTCGACGCCCAACCCGCAGAGCGTCAAGTTCCTGCCGGGCCGCGCGGTGCTGGACGACCGCTTCACGACGGGCGTGGTACGCTGCTGGAGAGAGAGAGAGAGACTGTAAGTGGAGGTACTGACGGGCTCTATGTGCTGCTCTGCTACTAGGACTTCACGCCCAGCTCGGAGGAGGTGCGTCGCTCGCCGCTGGCCAAGAAGCTGTTCCAGATCGAGGGCGTGACGCGCGTGTTCTTCGGCAAGGACTTCATCTCGGTCACCAAGGCGGAGGACGAGGACTGGGACGTACGTGGTCAGCTTGAGTTGGCTGAAGGGTTGTAAACTGAGAGGAGGATGCTGCTGCTGCTGCTTGTGGCAGGCGCTGAACGCCGAGATCTTCGCGACCATCATGGACTTCTTCGCGTCCGACGAGGAAGTCATGTCCGATGAGCCGGTGATCACGGTGAGATGGAAGTCGAGGGTGCTGAGGGTTGGAACGTTCCAGAAGCTGACTGATGGTGGTGCGTTGTGCGGCAGGACACGACGATCTTGCCGGAGGACGACGAGGTGGTGGCCATGATTAAGGAGCTGCTGGAGCAGCGCATTCGGCCCTCGGTGCAGGACGACGGTGGCGACATTTTCTACAAGGGCTTCGACGAGAAGACGGGCATGGTGATGGTCCAGCTGGCTGGCTCGTGTGCAGGCTGCCCCAGCTCCTCTGTGACGCTCAAGCACGGCGTGGAGAACATGCTGAAGCACTACATTCCGGAGGTGCGCGGCATTGAGGAGTGGGTTGACGAAGAGCTCAACGCGGTGAACGACAAGGAGTTCCGTACGCTTGAAGAGAAGCTGCGCTCCGTTGGCATCCCCAGCGAATAAGCACGAGATGAGGATGTGAATAGCTGGCGGAGGGATAGGAGTCCTGACTCGGGACAAACGCGTCGTCGCCTACTGCATAGAGCACTACCTCAAACAAGATGGAAGAAAGCAGGTATGACACAGGGAGAGCGGTGTGCAAGAATCGACCAGCAGCATCAAACTCTGGAAAAAAAATGAAGGTGCGATTGGTTGAAGAAGCTGCGGCTGTGGTCTTTGCGGTGTATGTGGCTGTATGATGCACAGGGTTGAAGCCACACCAGAGTCTCGATTCCTTGTGGGTCGTTGTTCACCTGGTAGGCCCAAATGCCAGTGCCAATTTGAGCGCGCTAGTTGGTGAGTCACGATGATCATCACACACAATTAATCTCTCAAATGCTCGCGCACAAATCCTACCCGCGCGCGCCGCATTGTCCTGCGTCTTGTCTGGCAGATTTCTTCTGGCTGGGCCGGCGGAGAAATCCGAATTGAAGAGCTGTTGGACCCGCTGTTTCGCCACTATTTTTGTACGGGCCCTTGCGTTGGCTGGTGTTTTATGCTTCGTTTGTTTTGGGAGTTGTGCGACGATGGAGAAAAAGCGACAACAGCCTCCTTTGAAGCTCCAAAGCGCATTCGCAAGCGAGGAGAGCACGAGAGCTGCTCACCTCCACTTGCCAGAGCGAAAGCGAGAGGTGCACACGGGTGTCAAGGATATGGCTGGTGGCATTCTTCGTCTTGGTGAGTTCTGCAAGTAGCTTTCACTATCTGTGTGCGTCTCAGCCCGCCCCAACCCCCGCGAGTCCGCTCGTTCCGAATCGTACCCGCAATGCATCCACGCTCCACGCTCAGCAAGTGAGTTTTTCTCGCGCCTCTTTTTGCTGCGGAAGTGCGGCGGTGGCTCACAGCATTGTTGCGTGCAATCTCTTCCTAGGCCGTCTCCCAAGAGGAGCTTATCGTGTGCGGGTCTCGACGATCTTGACGAGCTGTTTCACGGTTCCGACATTGCGCGTACTCACCCGAATCGCAAACGCCACCACAGCCTTAACATCGACAACAACTTCGCTGCGACCAACTTTGCGACGCCATCGTCACCGTCCCAGCACGATTACCCACCAGCACCACCAGCTTCCTATCCTGGGGCATTGCGCCGCCCCGAGCTGTCCCCGTTCAACGAGAGTACGTGTTTTCTATATTTCCACTCGTAGCGCGACTAGGATAGCTCGGGTTTACCTAACTTGCTCAATGCGTGGTGCTGCAGAGAATAGCTCGAGCGGAGGCTTCCAACTGGTCCATTCTACGTCTTCATCGTTCGAGTCCAGGTACTCCCAGGCATCTTCCAACCAAGCTCAGGCGATTGACCACCACCGCAACACTCGTTCAGATGACCACGACAACAACTACCAAGAAGAGCACAGCCACGATTTCGACGATGATTTCGACGGGGCCGACGCCAGCTACGGTGACACCCAGGAGTATAAGAGCAGTGATCACTTCTCCGCGCCAACATTGGTATCTCAGGATCCTCAGGATGTGTTCGAGCACAGGCTGAAGTTGGACCATGATGCGCTCGCTGGAAAGCGCCTTGATCACAATATGTTCCTTCCGCCGTCGCATCGATCGACGGGTAGTGAATGCTCTCCACGCGAAGAATTTCTCGTTCAGGCATTTGGTCCTGGCGCTTTCAAGCTTCATGGCACGTCTGTCTCAAGCAGCGATGACCTGGACGACAGCCTCAGTGACGACAGCAGCAGCAATAACAGGGAGCATAGCTCATCAAGTCATGGCGCTACAATGGCAGATGCCGATACGGAGCTCAAGATGTCTTTCAACGAGCTTGAGGCTGATATTCGTGGCGCAATGCATCAAAATCCACACCATCAGCAGCATGCGGCACGGCTTCCGGAGCTGACAGGGTTGTCCCACCAATCGTTCGCGTCTTCTTCCCACGGCGCATACGGACTCAATCGCAGTGCAAACTTTCCTCGAAGAAACCAGGACATGCACCACGTTCCAGTGTTTGGTCAGTCGCAGGACACCCGCCCTCATCTCATGCAGAATCAGACAGATACAGGGTATTTCCCACGAGAGCAGCAGCACCAAAGTCCTTCACGTGCATCCCCGGCCAAGACACCTCAAGGTAAGGGAAGCAGCGGGGTTCAAACGCCCACAAAATGGCTTCGTGACGAGGATGAGCGACTTCGCGTAGCAGTGGCTCGCTTTGGAGGCAAGAATTGGAAGATGATCGCAGAGACGCTAGGGAATGGGCGTACGGATGTACAGTGTCTTCACCGTTGGAACAAGGTTCTCAAACCCGGTCTAATCAAGGGACCTTGGACTCCTGAGGAGGATCGTATTCTGACCAGCCTCATTACGCGCTATGGTGTCGGCAAGATTCGCTGGTGTGACCTTGCACTGCATTTACCAGGACGTATTGGCAAGCAATGCCGCGAACGGTGGTGCAATCACCTTGACTCGCGTATCCGAAAGGGCCAGTGGACTCCCGAGGAAGACGACATGGTCTTCCGTTGGCAGCAAAAGCTGGGGAATAAATGGAGTGAAATCGCGAAGCTGCTTCCTGGGCGTACCGAAAATGCTGTGAAGAATCGGTTCAATTCGGCAGCACGTCGCAAGTGGATAATGAACCAGGCCAACAAGCCGTCATCGACCTCCGCAGCACAGGCCACACCAACAGCCCAGAACCAGTCGCAAGTGTCCCCACATGCCCAGGTTCAACAGCAGCAACACGTAATGCTGCAGTCATCTTCGGCTCATCGGGCGGGCAACGTCTACAACGTCAGTACCATGCCGTTCGGAGGTGGAAAAGTAGCGCCGCTGCCCTCGACTGAGGCATTAATGGAACACCACCCGCACAATATGATGCCACCACTTGGACGGCAAAACTTCGTCCAGCACTATGCAGCCTCGCCAACTAACACGTTACTCTCCGGCGTCCTGGATGGATCCCGCCCTGGGTTTCGTCAAGGCGAACAAGGTTTCCAGCAGCAAGATCACGGCAAACCCGCCGAGGTTGTCAAGGGTGACTCGATGTCATTGGGGCCACTACCGCCGTTCGCGCACTCGCTCTTCCCTCCTCCGCCGGCCAATGTTGTCACTGGTGCTAGCCGCAGTTTGCAACACTTGCCAAACAGCTCCGTCAGTGGCGAAGTTTCCATCACCCCCGTCTTCCCTTTCCCCGCTCACCTTCCGACTCAAGTGCAGCCCGACTCAAAGTCCACGTCTGATGACGACAGAGGAGTCGATCCTCCGCTTCTCCAGTTGAAGGAAGAAAAACTCGAGCGAGATGATCTCGTTCTCCAGGCGACGGTTGATGTTGCTGCAGCAAGCGCTGGCCCTGACCCCAGCGTCCCCATGGACGATGAAAATATGAACAGCTTCCTTGACAGTGTCGCCCTCGAACTTGACGACATCATGGAGTGAATAGCTGCGCTTTCCCTCTTCTGGTTATCCCGTATCCGGTTACTACAGTGAAAATTACCAAGCTTCACTACGTGAATTGCCCGTTTAGAAAGCCCAACAGCTCTAAGGAAAAACATATGAATCAAATCCACAACCTTCTTTACCAGTAGTGTGTTTTTGTCCATTGCCCTCGCGTTGATATGACCATATTTGGTTCTACACGGAATTGGTTTCTAGAGTGCGCTCGGTAGGGGCATCGCTGCTGATGGCCTGAGCTTCAGGTTTGGGTTCCTTGGTCTTCGCTTACTGCTTCTGTGAAATGGTGAGCGTACAAATGTCCTTGAGCCTCTGTTCGGATCCAGTCTGTCCGCCAAAAAGGTGCACGCGCCCATTGCAATCAAGCACAGCCCCATGCCCCACACGCCCTCGCAGCGCGGTATCAGTTTTTCCTTCGTCGGTGTAAGTTGCAGGCTGCCACTCCCATGATTTCGTGTCCAGCAGGAACGCATCGTTGAACACGCTCGTAGGTGCGCTATGATCGTCGCGCTGCGGATCCCAACCACCAAAAACGAGGATCTTGGCATCATTCAAAAGCACTGCGGAGTGTCCAGTGCGTTCTTGTGGGGGAACTCCAACTACAGAAGGGTGGAACCACGTCCACACAGCATCACTTGCTTTCTTCTCCACCTTGTGCAGTACATGCACGTCGTTGAAACTCTTGGACGAATCATTGCCCCCGAAGTAGACGATTTTGTCATCACCTACGACGACAGCGCTGTGGTATGTGCGCGCGCTGGGCGGCTTTCCTTCCACTTTCACGGCCTTCCAATTCCAGTCATCTGCAATGGTGTTGTAAGACAATCAGATCGTCAGCATACTCCTTCCACACATGTGTCCATGCGTTTTCTAACTTACCACTATCCAAGATGTGCACCGAACTCTGTCGGTTCCGACCTCTGCTCCCGCCAAACACCACCACTTCGTTCCCAACGGCAGTGCACGTGTGCCCGCTTCTCGCAGCAGGAGGCGATCCGCGAACAGCAGGCGGGTACCAGAGGAAGCATTCTGTGTCTAGCACCATGATGTCTGAAAGGATGTCAAGATCGCCTTCAGCAGCCGCATTGCGCTCGCCACCAAACACAAGCACCAAATTCTTCGAAGACAGGTACACTGCGTCGTGCCACGTGCGCGTGATCGTTTCGCAGTTGAGCGGGGTCGTCCAGCGGTGTGTCTTCATGTCGAAGACGTGCAGGTCTCCTAGTGTGCGTTCATCGTCGTCGGTGCCGCCGTATACGACCACACGCTCTTCTGAAATCTTTGTTGCGGTGTGACCCCAACGCTCGGGCGGCGCGTTGCCCAAAGCCTCCACCATTTCCCACTCCACGACAGCTGCAAGCCAAGCAGCACATTGAAAGCAATACCACTCCGTCAGAGTGATACAGTTAAGAGCCAAGGGATATCGTTCCACTGTAAACGCACCTGCTGGCTTGGGCTTTGGGGGGCCGCTCATTAGATCCTTGATGGATTTGCCCGGTGAAGCCTTGGGCGTTTTGCTCCGCTTCTTGTTGGAGTCAGGCGTCGGCTTCCGTTGCGCCGCCTGCTTCGGTTCGGGCGAGAAGAATGCGTCCACGCTTTCCTTCGCCTTCCTTTTGCCTTTCTTAGTTGGCGTCTTCTTGCCCGATTTCCCTGTCGTCGCCGATTCCGACGCGTCGGCCGAGTCATGTGCAGCATCCTTCGCCTCAACAGCGTCGCTCTCGTGCTCTGCCGTCGGTTTCTTCCCTTTGCCCTTGGGTTTCTGATGGCTTGAGCTCTGCGAGTCGTTCAGCTGGGCGAGTAGCAACGTCTGCTCCGCCTCGTTGAGGAAGTTGGGCCGCTGCCTCTTGGCGTCCGCCTCCGCCTCCTCCTCCTCGTCGCTAGCACTCAAGTCGATCGTGCGCTTCTTGGCTGGACTGGAGGAGGTCTCGCCACTCTCTGCAGCTGGCAATTGAGCCATTGACACAAATGGTTAAGAGTTGGCAATGGGTACAACAAAGCGCGTGACGCTTACGTACGCTTGGACAGCACAACGTCCCCCGTGAAGCCGCGGCAGCGGATCGTGAGAGACCCGGCCGTGAACTCGAAGCGGATGCCCGCCAGGTCTGCGGGCAGATCCACCTCCACGCCCTCGAACGACAGCAGCGGCATCGCTCCTTAGCCCGTACTTAGCGCTCCTGACCCTTGTTTTGACGAACCGTTTCGTACTTCCCGCGCAAAAGCTTCGTGCGCTTAAGTTCGGTTTTGCGTGTCGATGAGCGCGAACGTGCAACTCCATGACGGGGTGACGCCGTACCTCGTGTCTCCGTACGAGAACTTCTTCTTCCTCATCCACCACGTGAAGCTCGCGGTTGAGAGCGGCAAGTACGTGGGAGATAGCTGAGTCCGTGGACATGACTACATGTCGACTGCGGCGGTCTAACGAGGGCTCCCTCGCTTGCAGTGGGTACCCGGGACAAGGCGGCTGCTTCTATGGCGGCGAAGGATGCTGCTACGTCTCGCAGTACCGCCTCGTCTTCGTGTCGGACCTAGCAGCTAATAGGGAGAACGCCGCCTACCAGTCCTTCTCGCTGCCGCTCTACGGCATTCGCGACTGGAGCTTCGACGTGAGCCTCTTCGGTACGTCGGTAGGCGACAGTGACGACAGCCTCGGTGCACTTAACGTCGCTGCTGCGGGTGTCCACTGTGTGTCTTTTTAGGTGCCAAGAGCTGGAAGGGCCACGTCAATCGTGTTCCAGGTGGAGGGTTGGTCGGGATCGGGAGGTTCACGATGGAGTTCTTGGTGAGGCACCACATGTCGTGCGTGCTGGAGGTCATGAAGTTGAAGTTTGTGGCACTAACTGGAGAGTGTGTTTTATTGTGACGGTAGAGCTTTGGGTTTGAGGAGTTCCGCAACCACGTGCTGCCGTTGCTGGAGAACTCAAGAGCCCTCCATGGCCAGTTCCGCGACCTGGCGAACCCATCAGTGCTGTTGGTACCAGGACACCTCGAAGGGCGAGATGATGGCGGATCGCGGCGACTCGCTTACTGCTCCGCAGATGATCCAATGACGCTGTTCATCGTCGACAAGGCACCCCGTCCAAGCGGGGAAGGTCGTGGATCGACATTCGCTGATGTAAAATAGTGTCGTTTTTGAAGAACAATTAGTGGTCGCCAAGATTCTCCTGAATTTGTTGGACCGAATGCTCTCGAACCACGAGACGTGGGGCCAAACATCAACGTCACAGATTACATTTCGGACCACCCACCAAACATACAAAATCCAAGTTAATAATCAAAATGTAGCCATCTCGACATTTGTCGATTTCTCTTCATCCATTCACCAGACTACTTTGAAAATTCTACACTTGATATGGCAGAATATTCTCTATAGGTTGGAGTTAAGCTTGCCTAGATTTTAGCTGAAGAACACGAGATATCCTTACTCAAATCGGGCCCCATACAACGCCTGTTTGAGCCCCCCCCCTGAGGTTTAATATAGGATTTTGCGTTTAATATAGGATTTTGTATGGTGATCCGAAATGTGTCCGGTAGAATGGTCAGTTTATGCAAATACAAAACCCAAGATGTTTCAAAACGTGGTCCGAAATGTGGCCGGCACGGATATGCAGCCACCGCGCTACTGTCCGACCGCAGGATCGGGCTGAGCCCCCAATAGGGCGGTAGACTGCATCCATCACTGTATCGTCGTGGAGCTGGCGGTCCCGCTCACCATCTTCACCGCGACATCGGCGACAGACTCACTGCACTGGCGCGTGTAGAGCTTAAACGTGTCGGATGCCCACCGGCCGAGGAATTGGATCGTCAATGCCGGCTCTGTACATGCTATAGGCGCCTTCGGCTCTGAATGAGTGCATGCTGTATTGCCGCGGATCTCCTCCCGATTCCTGCGCTGCCCGTTGGACCTCGGCGACCCGAGCTACCGTCACGCAGCTTGATCTAGCTTGCTTATTCATGAAGACCGCTGCTGGGATCGAAGCGGGTAAGCCTTCCCTCGCACGAAGTAGCAACAGCGCACCCAGCACTGGACACAGGATCGGGTGACCTGAACGAGCCAGGATCCTAGTGATCGGGGGACTGCACTGGTTCGTCTTCGAACCGCGCAAGGGTATGCATACTGCGGTCGCGCGGCTCAGGTCCATCGTGGGGGCTGCCTGACGCATCAACCGCGGAGATGTCCGCAGCCTTGAGAGCGAACCACCGGAATGACGTAGCGCTAGTCGCCACGATATCGGACCGGCGCAGCACGAAAAAGAAGGCCAGGCACAGATCCCCCATAAGCCCTGGTCCGCAGGGTCTTGAAGATTGAGCTATTGTAGACACGTCTCGAGCAGCACGGTGGACACCGGCTCCTTCTGACGTGGTGGCACGTCGAGCCTAGCCAATCCCTTCAAGAGCATGCGGACCTGTGGGTGGTCTCCGGGAAATGAAACCCTGCGGCCTGGATTAAGTGTCGGATACCGTGAAGTGATATCTTGATCGTGGAGCTCCGCACGGGTCGGTTGGATCCGAGGCCACACAGGTGACCGTTGATGATGAAGTCGGATATGTGCCGGACTGCTCAACTAGCGGGAAGTTGAGCTGCCACGATAGTCCTCAGCGTGCGGTCCACGATAACCAGTAGTTGAATGCCCGAGCGTAGATCTTGAAAGAGGTGGGTGCAATGGAGTGTTCACGCAGATGTTGCGCCACGCGGTCTCCAGCGAGTCGACAGAGATGGGTGTCGGCACCATGGGTTAGTTCTGTGAAGACGCGCGCGTGGACATTGCTCCCCCACCGCCGTGACCCAGCGTCGGTGATAACATTCTCGGCGCCGGGTATGTGGGAAGAATATACCCGCAGGCCGAACCGAAGCTCCCACACGCCGAGAAGACGAACCAAAAGCTGGGCCGGGTGTTGGGCGACGACAGCTTCGACTGCCAAGAGGCGGCAGAGGTGTTGTCAATGCGAAAGGAACGTGTAGTGGAGTTTCTTGGTCGTGGTGCTCGTGCCACCGGGGCGCACACGCATAGACCGCGAACGCGCATGCAAGAAGCACTCAGTAGTTGATGGCATACTCGTTTGGTGTCCCGGCTCGCCTTCTTTGAAGGAAGTCCCCCTTGAGTACTTCGAGTCGACTCCGGCTTGCGACATTACGCTCCTGACAGATGCATCTGACGACGGGATCTGTGCTATCGTCACATCGCTACAACTGTACATCACATACCGGTTTTCGCCGCGGGAGCGGCAGCTCATTGCGGATTTCCACCATGAGCACCTGCTACCACCAAAGGAGGTCGTCTCGCATCGCCGCAGACAGGCAAACGCGCCTCGTGCGATGAAGGTGACGTTCGCCTGCGCGAAGGTGCTGGAGAAACACGCGAGCTGGTCTAATGCACGTGGCCACCTGGCGGAGAGCGACCGGTACTCGTTGTGTGTGAGGTCGGACGCGCCGAAGGCGTCGAAGGCGCGGGCGACTGTGGAGAAGTGGATTTCCAGAATGTTGGATCGAATGTGACTAAGCGATGAAAGGGATGTCACTAGTCTGTGATAGTGATTGCAGAGCCAGATCCACATCGGGATCGCCGGATCTGAGACCGGATCCGCGATCCGACGTTGA
The DNA here is from genome assembly GCA_001314425.1 of Phytophthora pluvialis. Classification (NCBI taxonomy): domain Eukaryota; phylum Oomycota; class Peronosporomycetes; order Peronosporales; family Peronosporaceae; genus Phytophthora; species Phytophthora pluvialis. The sequence continues at coordinate 48,932 of LGTU01000258.1, forward strand.
TGGGAGAGAAGTGCAGAGAGTCGACCGAGGTACCGGCTGCGAGGATGAGGAAAAGAAGGAAAGGGATAGAGCTAGGTGCGTGCGACCGTTTATCGGTCGTGTGAAGGGTGGCTTGGTATAGGAGATAGGCTTTACCATAAATCAGACCTGAATTTGCATCTTAGTACGCAAGTGCTTCGCAGACACCAAGAAACTGGAACGCATATTGGCCTTACAAGGTGTAAGCGAGTAAGGTGTAGTTGATCTAGTGTCGGTAACTCTCTGGATAATACATTGGTCAGATTAAACCACCTAGTCATCTACCCCCAAGTGCAGATCCAAGATCGACCGGAGTTCACAGCTTGGCCGGAAGATCCTTCAGATCTCAACTATCAAGATCCCGCTATAGGAAGCGGTAAGCCAGGAGAGGAAGAAGAGGAAAGGAAGCCCACGCAAGGCAGCTACAAGGCCGGATCCATATCCAGGCCGCCAGATCCAAGTTCGAATACATCACTTGGGATCTGGATCAGCTACAAGGTCGCAGAGTGAAGATTTCCGCGCTGCTCCACCCCATTCCCGCGTCACGCCAAGACGTTCAAGAGTGCACCCTTGGACTACTCCGCAGTTACCAACAGAGCAAGGTCCAGCCCTACCGACGTNGGGGGGGGGGGGGGCCTCCGTTAGTCGGTGTCTGGGCGCGGTGGGAAGTCGGATCAAGGATTAACAAGATTTCTGCTGATGCCGCTCCTCCACACGACCCTGAGTTTGGCTTTCACGATTTTTGACGCTGGGATTGCAGCCGTTCCTGGCGCCGTGTCGAAGATGAGCCCAAGATCTTGAGGCGCGTACTCCAACTAGTAAACTTCTCCTCGTTGACGGCAAAAGGCCCCATGGCCGTTGTCATCGCCCAGCGCAGCGATCGATCGATATCAGCACAGTTCGTCCCGGTGTCGGAGGTCACGTTGATGTGGTCGTCAACCCAGTGCTAATTGTAAAACCCGTCAGGGTAGTCAGCGTTAGTGGCGAACCCACGCAGGACGGTGACGGCACGCTGTACGTCCCAGAACTGCCGGTTCAACCGAACGCGGCGGTGAGATCGATAGCAATGGCGTGGTCTTGTGGGGTGTGGCCGGCAAACATACGAACGCACGCGCTATGCGTGCATGCGTTCCGGTACGATTTGGTGACGTCACCTGCCATCAGCTTGACCGCATGAGCAGGCGCGGCCTGGCGGCATCGAATGATTTCACGCGCGACACTAAAGTAGTGCTCGAAGGATGCCTTGGGGATATTGGTCTGATCTGTATGGGAGTTGATCGACCCGTCGTCGGGGAAAGAGAGGTCGTGAATCTGATCGTCGTCACCCTTGTCCACTACACCGAACGGGCTAACAAAGATCTCCGGTCATACGTCAATAATGCCTTCGTCCACCACCAGACAACGGAACAGATCCTGCTACTTCCGGATGTTCCCCCGCAAAACGTTAACGCGTCGGGACACCGACGGATGATTGCGAGGAAACTGGGCCTGACGGGGTAGTGGCGCAGATAAATGGACACGAGCGCCTTCGGTCGCAATGCACGTAAGATCGTCGAGTGGGAGAAGGGGTACGTACAAACAAATGGTATGGCCATAAGGATGGCCATAGTTTAGGACTATAATGGATGGACGCAGCCAAAATGGATAACCGCCATAGTCCTCTATACAAACAGTAAGACATAATCCGATGGCGTCCTACTAAACGATATGCGCGTATCGTTTGACAAGCTACTGGAGACGTTCAAGGCCGAAAGCACTTGCACTAAGAATCTTACTACAACGGCAATAGATGTGTGTGGCGCAGTAGACGTCAAATTTGGTGGTCCACCCAAGAACCAGGACATAATTGGAGCATTTACGGTACTGCCCGCCGAGTTCCGTACTCGGCGGTCCAGCTGAGTCCGAACTCAGCGGTCTAATACGGGCAGAACTCAGCTAGTCAGCTGAGCGGTTACGTGGAGAGCTCGGCAAGGAGTCGGCCGAGATCCGAAACGACTTCATTTCACTTGATATTTGTATAGGAATATAGTAAGCAT
>LGTU01000259.1:0-40911 GCA_001314425.1 Phytophthora pluvialis
TATTGCCAGTTATTGACGCAATATAGTATTGCATTGGCAGCAGCTTTGACCAATATTAAAAATTAAGATTGCGAAATCCAATTTCCGACCTCTGGTATTTATACAGCCGCGCAGCAACGAGGCGGAGAAGGAGGCCCATTTTTCGCTGAAATGAGTAAATGTGTCTTTTTATGGCCCATTTGTTTCACCCAAATGAAGCCTTACAAAATATAAGATATGGCACCCGCTTTTGGCTGAAACACGTATTGAGCACGTAAACTTGCTTACGGGGTAGGCAGTGCCCATCATTATGTATTTGGCCTACGGGACAAGGATGCTGATCATTCCATAGGAGGACAACGTGCGTTGTGCGTCACTCTGAGTGCATTGTCTTCGTGATGTCCTTCTACGACGGCAGTAACTGCGCTTGCTTAGTCCGCGCCCAGCGTCCGTCCGGTACCCCAGGCGTAGCCGCCAGCGCCGGGAACCGCACCGCGGCCAGCAGCCCCGCGCGCGCCGATGATAGGAGCTCCGCCGGCTGTGACTTGCGGGGACGGGAACAGGTTCGTGCTGCGCAGAAAGATACGTTCACAGCAACCGTTAGATCAGGTAGCTGAATGCAGTCCTGGGCGAAGAATTGTCTCGTGACGTACAAGACGGCCGGGGTCTGCAGCAGGTTCCAGCCCTTAGTCGCCGGCAGCACCTCCAGCAGGAAGTAGTACAGGTGGCCGGCGATGACACCGAAGACGTCCATCATCGGGTTGCCGCCGACGAGCACCGTGAAGGCGATCAGCGCCCACGGCAAGTACAGACCGTCGAAGCGGAAGCCTGCGAGCAGCACAAATACAACAACGATGTCAGCGTTTTGCTAGCGTAACCCCCTTCATTGCAGCGCAGCACGTAATCGATGGGATAAGCCAGCGCCTGCAACAATAATTGTTGCAATTATTGCTGTTAGATTACCCCAAATGGCGACGGGCGCCGTCGGGTTCCGACGGCTCCAGACGTAGACGATCATAAAGATGAGCGACGTGCCGAGGAACGGGATGCCCATGAAAAATGCTACCACCTGCATTCCACAATCGCAGCTACGTTAGCATCTGTGCGATCGAACGCGTGGCAAGGTGACCTAGCAAAAAAAGGTGGAAAATGCTGCACCCACCCATAGCACAGCCGCTCCGAAGAACATCATGAAGGCGTAGTCAGCCGTGGGGCCGCCACCGCCCGGGAACGGGTCCTCCTCCAGTCGGGACGAGTAGTTGGTCCTGCATCGCATTAGCAGTCACAGCAGCACGTTAGTCAACACCAAGCGTGTAGCTGAAACGTGCCGGCCTTCCACAGGGCAGTCCACAGCCGATAGGAGACATCCACGTACAGGATCATGAGCTGCATGAGGAAGGGGAAGCTGAAGCTCCCGAGGAACATGAAGCACGTGGTGAGGCGCCAGAGCTGGAAGCGCTGCCACACCAGGTCGAAGTCCAGGTACAGCGACTGCGGGTTGAGGAGGCCCAGCGTGCTCAGCAGCGTCGAGCCGAAGCACACCGACAGGTAGAAGCGCGTGACGTACGGCAGCCCGTAGTACCAGGCTTCGATGCTCCCCGCCATTCCGCGACTGCTTGCTTGCTGCCCAAAGTATATCTAACGCTAGCACCATGTGGCAGTGAACCAACGATCGGGTGGTGCACACCATATATTGAATATAGCAGGTTATTGTTTTGTTTGTACAGGTTCCTGTAGCCATAGTAAAGACTTCACGTGGCGAGCAAAGTTACCAAGCGGGCAGCCGAGAGGGGAGCGCGGAGACGGCCAGCAAGACACGAGAGGCCTATATAACCCAGAGCGCCGATGCTGCAGCACGCGGTGGCGGTGCTGCTGCAGCGCCTTCTGGGCAAGTTCGTGACCTTCGACTCGAGCATGCTCCAGCTGAGTCTGTGGCAGGGCGACCTGTCGTTCCAGGACCTGCAGCTGCGCTTGTCGTACGGCGAAGGCGCCATCGGCCACCTGAGCGTCAAGATCCCGTGGCGCGCGCTGTGGACGCAGCCGGTGCAGATCAAGGCGCAGGGCATCCGCGTCTCGCTGCACCAGACGCCGCGCCACCCGGAGACGGAGCCGCAGCAGGGGCAGGAGCTCGAGGAGAGAGTGGACACGAGCATCGACGGCAGCAACGGAGACGGTCGGTTGGCTAGCTGGCGGGCTCTCTCTGTTGTCATATATATTACGGTGTGGAGAGACTCATTTGCTGCTTGGCTGCTTGGTTTGCAGACCGGACGTATCTGTCGAGGCTGGTGTCGCACATCATCGCCAACGTGCAGATCGAGCTGTCGGACGTGAGAGTGCGATACGACTGCGACCCGAGCTCGCTGGCGCCGGTGAGAATAGAAGGGCTGCAGTAGGAGGGACAAGCTGGGAGAGGAGCAAGTGACGTGGTGGCTGACGTTGTTGTTTGGTGCTGGTAGCAACCGGGAAGTGGCACCCTGGAGATTGGACACGTCAGCTTGATCAACACGAATGCGGACTGGGAATTGGAGTTCACGCCGCAGTCGAGCTCGGCCATGGAGTCGAGGAAGGTTCGTGGTGATGGAACGGGGGGGGGGGGGGGGGGCTTTTCGGTTTGGGTCTGTGCTGACTGATGATTTTTTGTGGCTTGTTAAATGACGGGCAGTTACTGAAAACAGAGGGCGTTGCGGCATACATTGAGTATCCAGACAAGCGCGGCGCTGCAGGGCCGGAGAAGGATCTTGCGTCTCTCAAGTTGCACCGAAAATATTTATTTCACGAGTGGCGCAGTACAATCAAGGTATGCCACTTGTTCGTTGCTAGTTCGGAAGTTGGGATTTTCACGCTTCTGTACTCGGTTGATGTTCTAGGCAAGCCTGTACTATCACAGCGCCAACGCAGCGTTCCCGGACGTGGAGTTGGATGTGGATATTGGCTGTGACCCTGGAAGTATTACACAAAAATGCGAGATTTGCGCCGCACACAATGCTAGCGGCAATGAAAGATTCGTGCTGCAAGCCAACCAGCCCAGAGTGCATTTTGGGCCTGAGCACATCGACGTGTTGTACGCCATTCTGATCGAAGTGAAGGCGCCTTATGACGAGTACGATCGGTTAGCCGCGTTGACACAGCAGCAAGCATCGCGGCCGGATGGCTTTTTGATGGTGCTATCGTACGCAAAGCAGTGGCTGTTGACCGACTGCCTGGATGCTGTCGTGGGAGACATTTTCACGCTAGCGGCAGACGATGATGACGACGATGATGATGAGTTTGAGGATGCAATTACTCCTCCGAGCCTATCTGTTCGTGCAGAATTGCGGCATGGTGCAGGGATTTTCTTTTCTGCCAGAGAGGCTATCGCGACCGAAAGAGAGATTGTGGAGGGAACGCAGTGGGTATGGATTCTAGGGGAGACCGTTGGAGTAGTTAAGCAGTCGTGCGTGGAGGACGAGATTCAGCTCAGTATTCAGTCATTACGCATGTACGAGGTTGCTGGGCACAGGGAGAGCTATAGCATTATGGACCACGCAAGTGAAAGTGGTGGAAATGCCGACTCAACTTCGCTAGTGACCCCAATCATCCGAATTTCCTGTGTTGTTCCTGCTTATCAGAGCCGCCTCGTTGGGCATCAGCCTGCATTGGACGTCCAATTAGGCAGTGTCATGATATTCATCAAGGACGAGACGTTGGTAATGTGGATGACTCTCTTTGCGCCAGTATATTTATGGTGGAACCAATGGAATTTATCGCATCCAAGCAAATTGGTTACATACGATGAAGCGCAGATTGCACCAATAGCCCACTTAGGAATCAAGATGGAGAAGGTATGCTTTGCATTCGCTCTTCATGACCAGTTTTGCTTTGGTATCGAGCTAAAGGATCTAGCGGTCGAGACTTTTGAGACTGATCACGCGTTCGTGAGAAGTGATTTCCGGACAAGTTTGTGTTTGTTCTCTGTGGACGAGAGCCTGGCCCTGCTGCAAACCCAAATGACACTAAATAACGTGCAAGGTTTGCATGAAATTGTGGCTATCGATAACCTCTCGTTGGCGAAAACGAGTCACTCTAGAACGCATTGGTCAATGGATGATTACTCCTGCAAGCACTGCACTTTAGGAGGCCACGGAACACTTTCGTACGAGCAACACGATATTGAGGCTGAACAGGAAACTGCAATGTACAACTACGAAGCACGGCTTTCAGCAATACGCATCAATTGGAAAATGATAGAGCTTGAAGCTCTTTTCTGGGTGATTGGCAAGTGGAGCTTTTTTCTTCCAGACAAGTCCGTCAACAGACCCGACCGAGATCTGCACCCAGCAAAAGGAAACGCGAGCGTGAATCTGGTTTGCCAACGAAAGCTATCCATACGAACACCTGAACTTCAGTTATGCGTCTTTGATGATCGTCCAGCTCAGACGTCCAGGTTTATGCTGTCTATCAAGGACATGAATTGGTCGTCACGCGTTTGCACAACAACTGTTACCCAGAACATGAGTGTTTCGTCAATTTCACTTCAAGAGGGTGAAAACGTTATTGTCCGCGTCGCAGGGAGTCCAGGCTTACGTGCCCCTGCTGTCAGTGCAACGTTTCATATGAGTCGGTTCTACTCTAGCGACGCTCACGCATCTGCAGGGATTCTGCGATTCGACCGCCAGACTACTCGGGCCGTTATCTCTGTTGAACGCCTGTATGGAGAATTATTCCTTCCAGATGTACGAACAATTCTGACGTGGATAGGAGGATGCCACGACAGATACTTGCTGGGTTTTATTTTGTCTACCAGCTTCGGATATGAACTGGATGATTTCCGTTGCAATATGTCAAAGTTGGGGTCTCAGGCGTCGTCGACGTTGTTGGAGGATTCATCTTGCTTTGCTGACGAGGTTATCGTAAGTCTGACTGTAGTGCATGGTTTGCAGCTTGACATTAAACATCGGGATCAAACGCCAGGTGCATCTCTCGAAGGTTTGGTGCCAATTAAAACTATTGCTCGCGTGGAGATTTCGAGCTTGTCGCTGCAAGCTAGCGGAGCTGGAGCTGGTGCTGCTGTCAGTGACAGGGGGGTTGAACTCAAGGGCAGCGTGCGAAATTTGCAGCTGACTGATTTGACTACTCCAAGTGGATCGCTACCAGCTGATGCGGTATTGCCGAACCGACAATCCATTGGATCACCCTCAGATATGCTAGATGGAGTTGCTGACGTGGGATCATTCGGTGTAAAAAATGTCGTCGACTTTGTGATAAACTCTTCTGACGATGGCGATGGCAGTGTTGTGGTTCGTGTGCGATTGGACTCCGTCTGTATTGTGTACCTGCACCGGGTATTCAAACAGTTTCACCATTACGTGCTTGACCACATCGTCGATGTTCTCGTTAATCCGTTGGACGAGAGTCCAAGCTGTGAAAAGGCTGACGCTGTGTTTAAACTGTTCATGATAAATACTGCAGGGCTTCCGGTATCAGTTGAAGAGTTACTCCGCATGTATTACAATGCAGCGGTGACCGAAGTGAAAGAACGTACCGGCGCCATGGGAATCACTAAGGGAGGGGTGGGGAACGTGCGGTTTGAAGTTGTCGGAAATGACTTGACATTTGCACTGCCACGCAGTTCATTCTCGCGAGACAGCATCATTCTTCGCTCAACAAATGCCCGCTTTTGGAGCAGTGGAATTGATCCTTCGTCCTCTGACTTCTTGCAGAACGGTACCTTCGTGGACGAAGCGCGATTATCGCATGGTTCAGCTCTAGCCGGCGCATCTGCGGCGAAGGCACAACTTTCACGACGAACCGAACTAAGAAACTTGAGGCGACAAATCAAAAACCAACGCTCACGTATCTTAAGCAACCGGAGCCAGCTGTTTATTGATCTTCGGAGTGCTACGCAGCAAGCACATAACTATCTGCATGAAGGCTTCCAGGCTCTCCCGGCAGCAGAAGATGCGGTGAAAATCATCCACAACAAGATTGTCCATTTAGATCAACAGTTGGAGCAGCTCACTCAGTATCTTCTCAAAGTGGATGAAGCACTGGATGAAGCAAAAGCTGAAGGAGAAGCACTTAATAGCGGTGGTCGCGATAGCCTGCAGTTCTTGGCGAGCACACCGACAAATGGCTCGCGAGGGCGATCAGACTCGATAGAGCAAATTTGTCACGAAGTTGCAGGTATGTCGCAACATTTAATGGCTCCATTGTTTGTGGCTGAGGATGCTGAATTTCATGATGCGCGAGTTGCGTCGGATACCAACATGATGTCACGGAGCCATGGAAATGCAGATATGTCGACTTCTTCGATGGGGCTTTTCGAATTTGAGCTGGTTGATTTCAGTGGTACCACACGCGATTCTGAGTCTCCGCTTTTCCATCACTCGCTCTTAAGTGGACGCATTGACTCGGAACCCGAGAGCCTGTCCGAGGCGACTCTGAGCTCGTACGTTGGGGTTAGTCTAGCGCTGAACGAGCTCAGTATAGGAACCGGGCCGGAGCAGTATGCAACTCTCCTGGGTATGATTTATGAGAATTTTCGAGAAGTATCGCGTGTCGTCACGGAAGACACATACCCGCTGTGCCCGACTTGTGGGGGGCTCCACTATGCTAACGAGTACTGCAACTCAATATGGATGAGGATCCTAGTGAAGGTTGCTGACGCTGCGCTTCGCATCTCAAGCAAAGATCATCCCGTTGCCGATATGTTCTGGGAACAGCTTGAGTTGGTGTTTACCTTACGAACAGATGATTCGCTGGAGTTCAGTGCGTCGGCTTTGTCCGTTACGGCGGTCGATATCCGGCCTACCCGTTGTCAAACGGCATCTGAAATCGTTCGGCCACTTCCTGGAGAAGGTCTTCAAATTGAGTACAACCAAAAGATGAATTGGACGGACGCCGTTTACGATTTGAAGGTGAGGAACACTAATTTCCTCGGGATTTACCCCGCATTCCACGACGTTGTAGCATTTTTCGTGGAGCCGATTTTCACAGAGGGCGAGTTCCTCGATTTTGGCGTTGGGTATATGTCGCCTCCTCCGCCAGAGTGGCAGAAGGTTGACTTTTTCGTGACTACAACAGGGTGTCTCTTCTCGTTGTTGGAGGATTTCGAAACAACCGATGCGCGAGCGCTGGTCATGCTGACGGATATTGTGGTAGCATATTCAACACACCAGAAGTGTGAGGGTATCGCGGATATGACGAAGTGTCACTTGGAATTTGATCAACATGGCGTTTATTTCTCGCAACTTCCAGATCTACAGGTATGCACTTATTTGTGTTGCGGGGTTGATTTGCATGTCGATCAGAAAGGTTAACGTTGACAATGTCTGTTGTGATAGATCGACGCATCCTTCCCGCTTTCAAACTCGTTTCTTTTGGTATTCGACCACTTCGTGCAAGGTTCGATCACGCTTTCGCGACGCAATTCCTTCGTGCTGGCCCCAGTGGAGACTCGATTCTCTGTTCAAGACGCAAATTTATTTATTAACATCGCGAACAACTATCTGCGGTGGATCCCGTCATCATCTCGATCGACTTCAGCAAAGACCTCAGCGACCGGCTCGAAAAGCAATGCACCGAGTTCGCAGTCTGCAACGTCAACCTATATTGCTGACAAGCTTCTAGGCGATGTTGGTGAACTACGCTTGGTGCTCGTGAACAACAGCTTGGGTATTCCTATCGCTGATTTTCACATGCGCGAGATCGTTTGCGAGTACATCCAAGACGAGGACTACTCGACAACAATGGGTGCCACACTGCTTTTCAATTACTTCAACAACAGCATCTACCGATGGGAACCTCTGGTGGAGCCTTTTGTTGTCCAGATGCGCATTCATCGTGCCTTGGAGGAAAACAGCCTTGTGGAAGTGTTTGCGAACCTGCCGAATACTGTCAACTTCAACATGACACCTGCCATGGCTCCTTTGCTGTCGTCAGAGGCATTGAGCCAAGCAGACTTTGTCACCTCAGGGTCGAAGTCGACGGCGCCGTTTTGGGTTGAAAACAAGACAGGTCTAGAGCTGAAGTTTAGCTTTCGCCGCGGTACGGGGACTGTCATTCAACAAGTTGTCCCAGACAACGGAACAGTATCAGTGGATTGTCGAGAGCAAGGAGACATGTTGAGCTTCGATAGCGCCTCAGCTGATCGTTTCCTGCGGGAATCTGATCGCCAAGCTCTCACGGTGAATCACACACTTTCTGTCTGGCTGAACGGCAATAAGTGGGTGAGTGCAAACCCTGTGGTAGTGGATATGGTTGGGCATGTAGCTGTCCCTCTCCGTGAATCACTAGCGCCGGTGACTAATGCAGATACAGACGGCTTCGATAATGGTGGTGATGAGGACATCAGCCCGCCCACTTTGGTTGCAGAGATCAGCATTCAAGCCGATGGCAGCAAGCTGATTAGCCTGCATTCTCAAGTGGTACTGCAAAACCGAACGTCTGTTCCGTTGATGGTGTGGGCGTTCTCGCCTCGTGAAGGTGGTTGCATTCAAGAGTGGATTATTGACCGTGAGCAGGTCTGCCATATCCCTCTTCAACTTGTACACCCTCAGAGCAAAATCAGTATCAGGCCTTCGCCATATGTGCAGTATGCGCCGCTGACGACCAGCTTAGAGGAGCTGGGTGACGAGGTACGGGCGGCAAAGTCGGTCAACACCAAACGCTTCGTGCGGGCTGGTAATTGCACCTGCAATTTCGAGACGTTTGCCACGATGGAGGAGTTGCAAAGTGCAGCAAAGTCACTAGAGATGGTGTCATCGTCTTCGATGTCGTCAGCAATCCCGCTATCTGGATACGTTGTTAGAGATTTGCCTACTTGGAAATGTACGTATGAGGTGGAAGCATACTACCTGATGCGTGCCACTTTTTCGAGTTCTGAGGAGCCTCCACCAGTGAAGGAACCAGCAGTCGATCTAGAAAAAGTTGAGGAAGAAGAGGGTGAAAAAGTGGAAGATGATTTTCTTCACGTCTTTGGTGAGCCAGCTCAGCGTCAGCGCATGAACCCACTCCGCGATGTGAACTACGAACTGGATGAAGCGAGAGCCGCGGGCCAGCGTCGAGGGCTGTATGAGGCGACCAATTCTAGTCTGTACTACCTCGCTGTGTCGCCATTCATTACGCTTCACAATCGTTTGGCTACGGCGATGGCGTATCGTCTGCTCAATGGTTCTCTTCAGCTGATCGCAGAAGGTATACTGGCAGTTGGAAACGTGCTTCCCTTATTCCAAGTCGATGCATCTGAGTTGTTGTACGTATCTTTCCGTCTGGAGAACTACAGCTGGAGTGCTCCGAAAGTGATTATCAACCCGAAGATGTCCGCGTATACGGTGCCCTACAAAGAGACGATTGAGCCGGTGCCGTTGCTTGGTCGTGCATTCGACCGTGACATTACTGGAGAGCAAGGTAGTGTGCCCAACCTACAGCTGCAAGTGAAGTTATCTGGGCGAGACGTTACCGTATTCTGTTCGATTTGGATCGTCAACCACACGGACCTTGACCTTGAGTATTGCAATTCGACAAGTTCGTCATCCAAGCGGCTTGAAACGGTACTCCACTATGTGCACCGACGTGCAGGCTCGGCAAAAGAGCAAATCGAGGATTTCTCTGCGCGCTCGCTATCGATCCACGGAGAAGGGGCCAGAGACACCCAACTGACTCGCCTGCACAAAGTGAAGCCTTCTGCCAGCCCAGTTGCCGTGATTGTTGTCATTCGGGAAGCACGGGAGCTGTACAATGCGCAGTATTTTGGAGCCCAGAGTCCATACGTACGAGCATCCTTGTATGTGCTCAAGAACCCAAAAGACAGATATCTGGAGAAACCTGAGATGATTGCAATTTGTTCTGCCACAACAAAGCCAAGCCCGTCTGGTGGATTAACTCCGCAATGGGACGCTCGCCTTCAGAATACCTTGCTGCTACGCTTTCCACCGGAAGTTCGAACGTTAGACTTGGCCCGCATCATCATCGAGGTGCGCAATGTACGTTACGGATTGGACACTTGCCTGGGAGTCACCGCTGTGAAAGTGGAAAGCATCTTGAAAGATCGCAAGCGAGCTGCAGCATTTAATTGGTACAAGTTGCTCAAGCGAAAGTCATCTCGTGAGCGGAAAGCATCCAAGAACAATCTTGCCAGTATACACCGAGGAGACATTAGCATGTCTTTTTCGGTTGGTACATCTCAAGAGCTACCATCCGACATGGACACAGCAGAAAGCGTAGAAGAGGTTTCCGAGGAGCACAGCTCGCCGTCCTTTCACGATAAAGAGACGATGCCTTCGTATCTGCAGAGGCAAGAGAGTGAAGAATTTGAACTCGATGACGTGGAAGTTTCTACAGAATTGGATGAGCAGCAGACAACTGGGCCCCTGCCATCAACAAGTGCAGCTAGATCACTGCAGCGACTTCAAACGCCATCTAATCATGACGTGGGGCTAATAGGCGCCCCAGCCTCCATGCGGGCGCGCCAAGCGTACACGTTTTCAGGCGAAATCGAGTCCACGCGCTCACAAGAGTTGCTGTCCTATGATCCAACTTCGACGAGAGCAGTGGGAGCTTTGCTGATGAACGGGTCGCCGACTAAACCCGTTCATACGGGGAAACCCCATGGGGTCCAGGTGTATCTACCCCACAACCGCTTTGCATGCGTCGTCGTTGAAGTTTATTCAAGCTCTCTCATGTCGGAAGTTTTCGACCTCGTCTGCATGAAGTGCGGCTTCGTGGGTGTTCTAGACATTAACGATTTTGATTTCTACGAGTTGGCGTTACCTCGATTTGTATCGCTTCGAAGTGCTGGACGACCAGAAGGCGAGCGCTGGTATGGCCAGCCTATCACGATGCCGTCAAGGATCGAGAACAAGGGCCGTCGCCATGGACTCCACTTGTGCCATAGGATCACGATGACAACGATTCGTTTGTACGACGAAGCGAGTACGGCGAGCTCTCACCATGTCACACCGCGCTCGCTAATGAGTTCCAAGCGCTCGAACCCTGCTCAAATCCGTCCGATGCCTTGGGGGGACGTCCTGCCGTACAGTTCGGGTGGGAAGCATTGGGATGTACTGAGGATCAAATCACGTTCATCACCATGGTCTGATGTCATTCGTCTCAACCGCAACGCCATGGGAAACTCAGGGGTTGCTCAAGTAATTAGTCTCACAAATGAAGTTTTTGACCAGGACCAAGAGAGTGAACTTCGAAAAGGCAGTCAAGAAGTAGCCCTGTGGAGCTGCTATGGCAGCGGGCGCTTTTCGGAGACCATCATGGCCACTATTGTTCCTCGCTACATCTTGATCAACAAGACGGAAGATACCATCAAGTATCGACAGTTTGATGCGCCTCAAACCTTTCGACTGGCTGCGAATGAGCTCGTGCCATTCCATTGGCCAAGTGCGTCAAGAGAAAAACTTCTGGAAGTGAGTTTGCTTCACAAGTACAGCTGGAGTGGCAGCTTCCGAATCAACTCGCTCGGAACTACGTATTTGAAACTGCGCGACCGAGACGACCCTTCTCGTATCTACATTTTGCAATGCCAGATCGAGTTAGTGGGCGGATCCGTGGCATTGATCTTCCGAGAGGAGTCAAAGCGTTTCCCTCCGTACAGAATCGACAACATGACATCGTTCCGGATACGCTACAAGCAGACAAACTGGGGTGAAGATAAGGGTTTCGACGAGCTACTGCCGCGCTCATCTTGTGCTTACTCGTGGGATTACCTGAATGGTTCCGAAGGTAAGTCATCGTCTTCGTCGAATCAAGACCCTGCCTTCCCGGGTAGTTCGACCTCTTCGTCTCGTTCGCTTCAAGTACGGTTTATGCGCGTGACATCCTCAACGTCAAAGACTGGCGGGGACTCGGACAAGGATGCGGTGGAGATTCGAGAATACAACCTTGACGAGATGGCAACACACAAGCGGATTCAGTTGCATCGCTCACTGCCGTCGGAACTTTTCCTGAAGCCGGAGCAAAGGGGGTACCTGCTGAAGAAGGATAGCATGCTCAAGTGGAACCGGAAGTACTTCCGGTTGTACGAACACATGCTGTACTACTTTGCGAACGAAACGGATCAGGAGCTGCTTGGAGTTGTAGACCTACGTACAGGCTCTGATGTCCCGGGTGTTGGAGGAGTCGCGATTTTTGAGAAGGCTGCAGAAGCTCCGTCGAAAAGCGGCTTTATATCGTTGAACGGTCTAGTTTCGTCGATCTCGAGCAGCATCTTTGGTGGCGGTTCGAAGCACCTTGGAAAAGAGGGGGGTGACGACGATGATGACGATGGCGATGACAGGTCGCGAGAGCTTGTGCGATTTGCAGTATCGTTGACCACGTCAAGTCTGTTATGTGAAGAATCTGAGAAGTTTGTGAACGCGCACATTGAGAGCGGCGCGTCTGCAAAAAGTGGCGTTACACGGAAGGGCTTTTACGTGAATGGCCAAGATCTCGTCGACTTCTTGGTGACAGAAATGAGCACACAGACGAAGGCACAGGCGTTCACAACAGCGCAAGAGATGATGGAACTTGGCGTTCTGAAGCCAATTCAGATATCGTGCGACGTGGGTGCTCGCAAACAAGCGCCGGTGAGAAGTTTCCAGTGCTCCAAGATTGTCTGGTACAGTGTTGAGTCGATCAACCTTGCAGATGACTCGGACATGGACTCCGATGATAGTTCCAGCATAACCACACCGCGAGAGAACGATCTGTCGGTAGCGCCCAGCAAAGCAGTCGCAAAACCAGCTGTCGTTGGGTCGAACCAATTCTCGATTATTACGCCAACCAAATGCTACGATTTGAAGGCGAAAACCCCGAAAATTGCCAAAATTTGGGTGAGGCGACTCCGGCTTGCTACTCAAGGAAGCCAAGTCGACGATATCGAGGAAATGCCAGAGGAGACGCCTATGGCCGGAGCACTTTTGGCTCCCAAGACGATGCGTTCGCAGCGGGAACTTGTTCCACAAGTTCAAAACGCAAAAACGTATGTGCACGTTCGCATCCGTGCAGATGGTCCGACCAAGGTGTTGGAGTTGTTTGAAGGTGGCGAGGAGGATTTTGACGAGAAGGAGAGTAAGTATGAACTATCCAGCACGGCGTCGGCGTCTTCAGACTCACCTACAGCTAGTGAAGCTTCCACTAGCGCGTTCGAGTCTCTGTCTTCTGGAATGGCGTTGCATCTACGCGTGGATGGAGTCGGTATTTCGTGTGTGAACGAACTTCCAATGGAGCTGGTGTACATATACTTGGGTGGCATTAGCCTTCACTACTCCCGTGTGAATTCCAACATGCGAATGAACATCACGCTGGACGATCTGCAGATTGACAACCAGAGTGAAGAAGCGACGTTCACAAAATTGCTGTGCCCGCGAATGGAGAATGGTGCTGCGGCTGCAGCCACTCCGACACGGAAAAGGACAGTTGGTGACATTGACGAGGATCTTACAGAGATGGTTAATCAAGGCAGAGGAGCTGGTGGTGGCAATGGTGACGACGAGTCCCAGGAAAACACGGGCTTGATCTCGAGTCAGAATATCTTTAGTTGCGCGGACTGCAAATATCGCCAGGCGAATGTGGCTGCGATGCATTTCTGCTGCACGTGGTCCAACGAACAGGGCAACACGGACTACTTCAAGCATTGTTCTTTCTGGTTGTATCCAGTCATCACTCAGCTGGATGAAGATCTCTTGGTGTCGGCTCGAGCGTTTATGGCGGCGGTACGATCTCGATATGAAAAATTCGATGCTGTAGAAAGAGTGCTGAGCTCTAACGATCCTTTTCTTTTGCTTTGCTTGTTATGTACAGATGACGCAGTCGTGGGGGCAGAACCGATCGCAGAACCGTGGTGGTGAGATTCGCATGAAGAGCATTCCAATTGAGACGATGAAGGAGTCTCTGGCAGAGTACAGGGAAAACACGCTTAGTGACGAACTGAACCCGCTCACGAGTCTGAAATCGTATACGACGACCTCATCCTCGGAGACGCGGAAGGTGTACTTCGCTTTGCTGCACATCCACCCGATGGACTTTGATATCACGTTCCGCAGCGATGTATTCCAGACGAGCACAACAATCAGTATTCACGAAGCCGCCAGCTTTAAGAAGTCGAAGATGGCAGGCAGTCACGCCGATGAAATGAAGCGCTCAAGCTCAGCACCGTCCTCGTTCGGTGATAGTAGTGGAGATGACTCATCGTCTGTGACCTGGGCCATTCCTAGTCTGACGATGCACGTTCCAGATCTTGATAACGCCCCCGTGCGCTTGAACGCTCTGATGATCGAACACGCCTTCGGTACGAGCGGTGACCTGACTCGCCGAGTGTCGAAGTACTACACCCGCCAGTTGTGGAAGCAACTCCATAAAATTTTGGGGTCGTTTGACTTCCTAGGAAACCCAGTTGGATTCTTGGACCACATTGGTACGGGAGTACGTGACTTCGTGTATGAACCCCTGGAAGGTTTGAAGATTGGTGGTAAGGGCTTCAGCAAGGGTCTGGCCAAGGGCACAGCGAGTCTGATGACGAACACGGTGGACGGTACTTTCGACGCAGCAAGTAAGATTTCGGGCACCTTTGGACAAGGCTTCGCAAACTTGAGCTTGGACGACCACTACCAGCAGAACCGCGCCCGTGCTCGTCGTCGCCATGTCCGCGGCCTCCGTGAAGGTCTAGTGCAAGGTTCGCGAGAGCTAAGCCTCGGTGTTTACGAAGGTGTTGCTGGGCTTGTGCTGAATCCCATGCGAGGCGCTCATGAGAGCGGCGCTGTGGGCTTTGTACGGGGTACAATCACTGGAATCATTGGACTCCCTGTTAAGCCTGTGGCAGGTATCTTTGACTTTGCGTCGCGTGCTACTCAAGGTGTGCGCAACCGATCACTGCAGAACGGACAGAATATGCGGCGTGTCCGGCGACCGCGTGTGTTTGGGCGCTACAACGAGCTCAAGTGCTACAAGGAGGCTGACACAATTGCCTACGAACTGCTCAAGAGGGTCGGCGGTGAGCGGCTGTCGGGCGAGAAAATCATCTTCTACAACGAAATCATGCAGTCTGTGAGTGCTGCCGATCTTACGCGCGAGGCTCGAGACCGACGGCATAGCGGTAGCATTGGAAACGGCAAGTCGAAGAGTAATGACTCCACGCGAGAGCGCACGAATTCACTGCGTCGAGCATTGCAGGAGGACGATGATCGACGTCGCGCTGCTGGCGAGCCTCCAAACGCAGGTACAGGCGAGAGTAGTGGGCGCAAGCTGCGCTACGAGGTAGTATTCTATCAGAAGAAGCTGGGGATGGATCTGGAAACGGACTTCTACTGCGAGAACGTGACGATCAAGGCGATGGATGAGACGCCTCGGTCCAAGGTCAAGGTTCGTGGGCAGATAGTCCCTGGGCAACAGGTGCTGCAGGAGGGAGACTGCCTCATTGGCGTTGGTGGCGTGGACGTGCGTGGCATCGGCTTCCACGAGACGCTGGCGCTACTGCGCGGGACGACGCGGCCACTCACGGTGCAATTCGAAAGTGCAGAGGAGCTGATGCAGGAGGCAGCAACACCAAAGCCGGATAACACGGAAGGTGGAGAGGTCGAGATTGGATCAACGAGTCGGGCGCGCCTCCGTCGGTTGTCTTTGGTTGGCACAGGATCCGGGAACGACGCAGTGGATGAGTCGATCAAGAAGCTGAAGGTCCAGTTGTCACACTGGCTGATCGTCACGGAGCAGCGCGTGCTCTACATCAACGTGGGGTCGTTCACCAAGCCCGTGGTAGAATGGATGACGCCACTGCGTTATATCTACCGTGTCGAGTGGCAGAAGAGCGCAGCGCGGATGTGCCTTCACCTCAGCGTGGGTGTGGACAGCTTGCCGATGGGTCCGCGTCTGCGACCGTCGCTGAAGGCCATGGACGGCCACGAGCGAGACATGAGCGTGTTTTTGGATGTCATGTGGCACAGCTTCGGCTCGGCCACTGCGGAGGAGCAGGAGCTCTGGCCTTCGGACACGAGTCTTAACGGCTACCTGCTGAAGAAGGGCGGGTTCTCGACGGTGCGTCGCTGGTTCGTGCTGAGCCGCAATTGCCTCTACTACTTCTCCAGTCGGAAGCAGCTCCGTGGCATCATCCCCCTCGGCCACGTGCGGCTCGAGACGGACGCGGGCGACGCGCGTTGCCTGCGCATCACGAACGCCACGCGCTCGCAGCCGCTGGTCACGCTGCAGCTGGACAGTGGCCAAGTCGTGGAGCGCGTGCAGAGCGAGGTGGTGCTGGTGGCCGCGACCACGCAGGAGCTGGAGATGTGGCAGTCGTCGCTGGCGCACGCCGCCGGCAAGGGCATGCGGCACTCGCGCGGCACGCGCTTCTTCGTGCCGACCGCCGCCTCTCGACTGGAAGTCGGCACACAGGAGACGCCCGACTTCGTCGTCAGGCCGCTGGCCGAAGCTCTCAAGAAGACCGTCGAGGTGTTCAACACGAAGCTGCCCTAAGGAGGGAGGGTCGACTGGCGAGTTGAAGTGTATGTTACAGGTGACACGATGGCTACATCAATCATTAAAACCTCAGTTTTGCAAATTAATTCCGTACGAGTTACTTTCATTTTTCGTGTGTCAAATCGCAATTGCCATGTTCGAGGAGCTCCCGACGACGCGCGTCTTCTGGGCGGGCCTGGCGGCCTTCCGCCTGTGGAACGCGCTGTTCGTGCGCACGTCCTTCAACCCGGATGAGTACTGGCAGAGCACGGAGGTGGCGCACCGACTCGTCTTCGGCTACGGCTACCTGTGCGTCCGTCGGTCACGTGGCCCAACCAGTTTGTGACACATGCGAGAGAGGAGATTTTTGACCCGTTACTGGCTGCTGCAGCACGTGGGAGTGGCAGAACGACGCGCAGCTGCGTGGGTTTGCTCACCCGGCGCTGTTTGCGGGGCTCTACAAACTCCTGGAGCTGCTGGTAGGGCGGATGAAGCTGTCAAAACTGTCGATGTGTGTGAGTGTGGGGAGATACTTGTTGCTCATGAGTGACATTGTGCTGCAGCATCTGGACTCGCGCTGGGCGGTGGCCTACGTACCGAGACTAATGCAGGGGCTTGTGTCCGTGGCCAACGACTTTTTCCTGTACAAGCTGGCAAGGAACTACTTTGATGCCAAGGCAGCCAAGTGGGCGCTGCTGTGCCAGTTGTTCTCGTGGTTCACCTTCTACGTAATGGTGCGGCCGTTCTCCAACTGCGTCGAGACGCTGTGCACGACAGCGGCGCTGGCGTATTGGCCGTGGAAGTTCCTGGTACGTTGGTGGGGGAGCTGGGCGGTAGGTTTGAGAGATTGGCTGATGTGGTGGATGGCATGGCAGGAGGACGGAACGGACAAGAAGAAGAAGGACGAGGCTGCCCCCATGAAGCGCAGTAAGCGCACGCTGGCGCTGGCGTTTGCAGCGTTGGGCGTGCTTTTCCGTCCGACGAATGCCATCATTTGGCTGTATCCGGGCATTGCGCACTTGCTGCAGACGCGCGACCACGCGCGTCTCGTGTTCGGCGCTGTCCTGCCGATTGCTGTTGTCGCGACGCTAGCAATGCTGTGCATCGATCGTCTTGGATACGGGGAGTGGACTTTCGTGCCGTTCAACTTCTTCAAGTTTAACGTCCTGGAGGTTGGTGAATGGAAATGCTGGATGCAGGAACGATTCCTCTTGTCTGACGTGTCTTCTGTGTGTAAATTTACTTGGTGTTTTACAGGGTAAAGACAAGCTGTACGGCGAGCACCCATGGAGCTGGTATTTCTCGCAGGGTTACCCGGCCATTGTGGGCACCACGCTGCCGATTGTGATTGCTGGGTATCTCACGGCGCCGGTGAGTAGCGTTCGCTGTGGTTATTGCTTGCCCAGCTTTCTTTGTCTAATGCTGGTCCTGTATAATATTTTTGACAGCCCTCGAAGAAGGAGCTGGGCCGTGTGATTATGTGGGCGCTCTTCGTGTACAGCAATGCTGCCCACAAAGGTAAGCAGGTTGATCACTTGTCTCGTATATTTTTTACTGTGATGTTAACTCTCCATGTGCTCAATTGACTTGTTGTAGAGTTCCGCTTCGTTCTCCCACTGCTCCCACCTGCATTTGTGTACGCTGGGTACTGCCTGCGCAACCTCGAGCAGAAGCTTTACGTACAGTTTCGCGAGAGAACGCAGTGGAACCTGCTTCGACTCGCTGCGTTTTCTGTCATCGTGCCGAATGTGCTCAGTGCCTACTATCTGTCTCGAAGCCACCAGGTGCGCTGGCTGCTGCTTGACGCAAGTTTTTTACCGTAAACTAACCGACGGTGTCCATGTCACCATGTAGCGCGCCCCCGTTGAGGTAATGGACTATCTGGCGGATCGTATCCAAGGTATATTTAAGCGCATGTTCTTCTTTCAACTCCACGCGTTCTATCGAGTCTCTCATCTCACTTGTCGTCCATCGCAGAAAACCCGGAGGCTTCGATCCACTTTTGGACTCCTTGCCATGCTACGCCGTACTACAGCTATCTGCACCGCAATGTCTCGATGTGGTTCCCGGACTGTTCACCAGCGTACGATTCTGTTGCATTCGAGGAGTGGAAACTCGTTTTTTACCTACTTGATGTCTTCATGCTCTGGATATAGCAACCGAGAGCGAACCGAAGGCTGCGAGTCGCACCAGCTTGAACGCAACCCGAGGCATTTCCTCACGGAACTCTACCATTTGTCGCCCTCGGATGGGGTTGCTAGCGACTCTTCATCGATGAAGCTCCCGACCTTCGTGGTGACGTACTCCACCATTGCTGCCAAAATCAGACCGCTTCTCGCCACCACGCACTTTGTCGAGGTATGTTGGTCGTAGTCGCTCCTTGTATTCTCAAGAAGGCTGACATGTTGTTTTTATCATTTGCAGGCGGCATCATTCGCCCACAGCGACGTGAGTGGCGATGTGGATTCATCGGATGTCGTGTCGAAGATGTTGGTGTACAAGCGCGAGTAGTGTGCAGGAGCAATTGCGCCCGCAATAGAACGGTTACCGACGGGAGCGAGCTTGGCGGTAGGCAGGCTGGCCTCGAGTTTGATGCCCGAGACTGACTTGTGGAGACGGAGCAGCGGCATCTAATCAATGAGGACAGGGATCGATCGGCTCGAACGACGATCGGCTGCTTGTCACGAGCTCGAGTTGTTGGTTTGTTGCTGTGCTTGAATGGCTGGAGGTTGCGAATGACTGCAGCCGATAGTGCGCTGACATCTGCGGCGGTCGAGGCGGGGCGTCCGACGGATAAGTGGACGAGCTGGGGTTTATTTAGTTGGGTTAAGCAAGCTGGGCTGGCTGGATCACGCAGGAAAATGGACGGGCTTTCGTGCCTGAAGGTGGACGTCGTCGAAGCGAACAAGCAGCGATCAGGTCGGCGGTAGTGCGCCTGTCCTGGGGGAGAAGACGCCAATCCAAAGCCAAGTGTACCGAATGCAGTGGTGCCTGCCACGCAGAGCGCGGAGCTCAGTCCCCCCAACTAGCGGCGTCGTCGGTCGTCGTACGAATCGCGGTCGTAACCCCCGCGGCCGCGATCGCGGTCATCGTAGCGGCCGCGTCCTCGTTCGCGGTCCTCGTAGCGACCTCGGTCTCTATCATCCGAGCGACGCGAGAACCCGCCACGGTCTCGGCTGCGACTCCGCCGTCCTCGGTCCCGACTGCGGTCCCTGCGGTCGCGGCCGCCGTACTTTGCACTAGCAAGTTTCGGTCCGAGGTCTGTCGGCAGCAACACAGCCTCGAAGTCAGCAGCCAGCCAGCCAGCAAGGCAGGAGGATGGATCCCTTGTACTCACACTGTCCTGGGGTCTTCTCGTGTCCACGCTTCCGTTTGGCATGTTCAACTCTAATCTTCCGACCCTGGACGTCTTGGCTACAACAACACACACACACAGTCCAAGCGCCATTAGTCACTATGAGCTCCAGCTTCAACCACCCGCCACAGCCCCACGCACTTGTTGAGCTCCTTCACCGCGTCCTCTGCGTCGCGAATGTCCTCGAACGTCACGAAGCCGAAGCCCCTGAACAACCAGTGACAAAAGGTGTCAGTTTGTACCCTCCACGTCACCCCCTGCACGCTGTCTTCTTCCTTCGCACCTGGACTCTCTCGTCACGGGGTCCACGATCACCTCGCACTTGTCGACGCGCCCGAACTTGGCGAAGAGGTCCTGCAGATCCTGCTCCCCCACGCGCGTGGCTAGGTTGGCCACGTACACGTTGTTGCCCGGGTTGCCCCCCTCCGGCTTGGCGGCGGGCGCCTTGCCGGCAGCAGGCGCCGGCGAGCGGCTGCGGCTGCGACTGCGGTGCGCCGTCTCCCGGTCCTCGGCGTCGCGCTCTTTGTCCTCGCTGTCCGACGGGCGCGGGCTCTTCTTGTCCTCGTCGTCCTCGGCTCTCGGGGACGGCGAGCGGCTGCGGCTGCGGCGCGGTGACGGCGAGCCCTGGTCCGACATGGCTCGCGTTGTTGCTGGCGGCGGAATCTTTGGTATTGCCTTCTGGCGAAGGGACACGGGGCGAGGCAGCCAAGTGTTTTTCGAGCGGGTGCGGACGGGTGGCACGGCCTCGGAGGTGCGTGGACTATAGTGGGGGCAAGTAAAATACCACTGATCGACGTGACACCCCCGCCAAGGCGGACGTGGTGGTGCGCGGTTTGAGAAAGAAAACGGCCGTTTCACATTTTTTCGTCGAATTGCAGTGCAGCGCGCACGCCAAATCGTTAGGACCCGGTTTTTAAGGATACTTTCGCCGATATTTGTTTGGCTTGAACACAAATACTTCTGTTCACTCCTGCCAATTCGAGGCCGTTTGGTCAATTCAAAGCCAGTGAGGAGGCTGTCTTCCGTTTTTCTGTTTGTCATTCGTAGAAATAGCACCAAGAACGAAACCCATACACATTTATGCATCTCAAGTTGGTTGGCGGGAAGACAATTGAGCTGTTGGCGGGAACAGTGGCGGCAGACCGCATTTCGAAACAAGCGTCCTGGTTCGCATCTACACAGCGGAGAGGCAGGAGGGTATCATCGCTCAAGATCGAGCAAGCACCACCTTTGTTGCAGTCGCCGCAGCAACCGGTGTTCATGAACGAACAGTCCGGAAGTGGCTGAAAGCATCACCGGAGGGCAGGTCTCTGAGTACTAGACGGCCAGGACCTAAGCCGTTCTTTCCCAAAGCGGCGGAACAACACCTGATCTAGCCACACTTCTTAACACTCTAGCTAAACTCACCATTGAGCTATGCTAGACCCCTCGCGTGTATTTAATATGGACGAGTCCGCTTTCAGAAGCAGCTCAAGAGCAAAAAGATGGTTGCAGTTCTATTGGCTTCTTGGATCCGCCCTATTTCGTCCTACGAGGGAAAACGGTGCCATCACGGCAACCGGAAAACTGCCAGGCACCAGGAGCAGCTGTGACGATGTCACCGTCCGGGTTCATGAACACGGAGCTGTTCATCATATTGCTACACGTCTTCGCTAACTCGGTACCTAGCTCCGTTCAACGACCACTTGTGCTGATCCTAGACGGTGCTCATCGCACTACTCGACTAAGGTGGTTGACACGGCTGGGCATCTGTGCATCATGCTGGGTTTCTGCCTGTAAATGGCACACACCTTCTACAGCCTCTGGATGTTGCCGTGTTCGTATCGCCCAAGAACAAGACCCACAAGCTGATCGACGATCTCGTGGAGGAAGATGACAATGATCAGCAAGGACGACGCAATTCAGATGGCAAGCATTGATCCACGGTAGGTAAACGTGTTGAGCGAGGATTCGAGGCTTGCGGACTGCTTCCGCTGTCGCTGGTCAAGATGAATGCACGGCTGAATACGTTCACGCGGAATGATGTGCCTAATCATGTCCAGCTATCCACATGGTTACAGATGAAGACTGTTGTCGAAGATGCGATCCTGAGGGCCGCTTCTAACCACGCCATGCCAAGCCAATGGCATTGCCATGGCATAATTCAAACGTATTTGATTGGTCCGTCAATTTTAGGGATAGGGTCTTTGTGTCACCCATGGCAAAACCATGGTGCCACCAATGTTGCCATTGCCACCGTGCCACGCTCCCAATTTCCCCCCGTATCGTCGATCTACGCTCCTGTCTCGAAGTTTCCTCTCTTCCTAGCGTCTTCCAGACCGCATGTCATGGAGCCCAAGCTTGCTGGCTTCCTCGTGCTGCTGCTAGTGCTGGTGGTCCTCGTGGCGCTCCCCGTCGACACGCGTCGAAAGTGCCTTCGACGTGAACGTATCGACTGGGAGACATACGCACAGCGTTTGGAGGACGAGGGCCAATTTCACAAGTGCTACAAGATGTCCTACCCGTCCTTCATGGCTCTTGCCACAAAGCTCGAGCCATAGCTGCCTGTCGACGAGAATCAGTCGAGAAACCGGACCAGAACTGACCCATAACCCATATCAACGAGCTCCAGTTGTGCTTGCGCTAGCTAAGCGGTGGGTCCATGATATGCGTGAAATCAGTGGGGTGAGCTCTACAACGTTCTACGCCTCGATCCACGAAGAGATGGACGCGATAATATCTCATCCAGACCTTCGGTTGCAACTTTCTACTTCCGTGCAAGCCCAACGACATGCTGCGAAGGCATTTGAACGACTGAGCAACTCACGCGTGATGAAGCGTTGATTGCATCAAGCAGCTCTGTACCTGTTCCAACACTAGTGTCGACAGCTTCAACTTGGACCGAAGTTGCCATCTACGCAGCACTGGCGATGGAGCGTTTACAGAGGCACCCAAAGAGAGACATGCAGGTCAGGAGCTTCAGCAGATGCAGGTACACCTGTAGCGTTAACTAGAGTGAAGCGAGCGCGCTTGCGGGAGCCGAGTGTTGCGCGCGCGGTGCGCTTGCTCTTCTTTCCGCTCGTCTTGAAATGTTTCCTTTGTGATGAATTTCGAATATTGCCGTATGGCACGTTATGGCACGTTATGGCATATTTTCATTCTTATCGAATCGGTGCCATCGTGCCATCGCACCGAAACCAAGTGCCATGGCATACCATGCCATGGCAGTGGTTAAAACCCGCCCTGAAGCTCTCATCGCCGCCACGCAAGGACATCACCAAGAAGAGTAAGCGTGTTTCGGTTGGTGGACGACTATTAACACACGCGATGTTGCAGGAAATGGAAGATAGCAAAACCAAATCGGGTGCTAGCAAGCGGAAACAGCCGAAGCCGAGCGTGCCTAACGCAAGTGATATCATTGAATCCGCACTAGTCTAGACAAATTGAGCCACTGCGACTGTGTTCGTTTAAGTTGATACACATACATTGACTTCCACCGAATTGATTGGTTACCGCATCGAGCGGTACAGCTCCTGAAAATGCCTTCCTTCAAAAGCTGTATTGTAGGCAGCATTACTGCCCTGCCGGGTGCCGAGTCGGGTGAAGAGTACGCGCGTCAAGGCTCATGGCATGACCAGGGGTAGTAGGTACATCGCATCCCACCAGAATCACTTTGTCGCGCGATCACGGTTGAATCAGTTGGAGCCGTGGCTGGCTGGGATAGCGCGAGCGCTGGCCGCCCCACGCACAGTTTCTTGCACTACCACATCGACCAGTGATACGACCACCCTGTCCGGTCATACTACTTCACAGGACGCGATTTGGTCGTAGGCGGGGGTGGGAGTCGTAAACCAGAGCACCGGTTCAACAGTTGAACGCGCTTTGGGGGGGGCTGCGGTGGCCTTGGAACCCGAGGAGGGCCGACGCCGGTGTACCATCCGAAGCGACTGTGGCGCCGACGCTTACGCCTCGAGAATGCAGCGTTTTCGAAAGTGGTTTCACCTTCAGAGATGAATAACCTATCTCAATTGTTTTAAATGCCGCGATATGTCCTTTGGCGATGATCCTACCACTGTGATTATCGAGCATATTGAATACAAATCCAAGCTCGACCTCTTATTGGCATCTGGCAAATTTTAAGTTGTCTCATTGGGGGGGGGAGAGTCCTTTGCGTAGTATTATTAGTCCATCGAAAGGGAAATGCTAATATAATGGAGACCCTCATCTTCCGGTTGATGTCATTGTGGAGCTTCTTCAACTGGGCGAAGAAGAAGAGCGTTCCCGGATTGCTCCAATTCACCGAGGTTAGGTGCTCCCACTGAGCTCCTTCCAAATGTCGCAAGCGTTCATCTTCGACACCTGGTCCGATAGACCACTCAAAAACACGTTAGGTAACGCCTGATTGAACAGGCTCAACAGCGCCGATGACCGAGCCCTTGTCCAGTGTTGGTAACGCCGGCGCTGAGCCTTTGGCTCTTCCTGCCCGATCTCCCAGTCCACTGAAATGACGGGGTTTTCAGGCTTTCCGTGCAGGAAGTCCATCGTGACAAACGTAGCCCTCGGCTGGTTCTTTCTAGCAACTCTCGTTGATACTGCTCATCCAGCGTTTCAATGTGGATGAGCACCTTGTCTCTCCACATGGTGTAGTCCTCCCCATTGAACCTTTCCAACCCCAGTGCTTGGCACTTCTAACGTGTCCTTTCACCATTGGTCTTTAGGTCCTAGTACGTATCTGAAACGTTGAACGATTGGGTTTAGCCGTCAGTTTTGGAGTGAGGGGGACTTCAAGGCGGACTCTTTTGCCACGCGTCCTCCTCTCTTCTAACATCCCTCGGCAAGTCTTGTGTTACTTACG
This sequence comes from Phytophthora pluvialis, assembly GCA_001314425.1. Lineage (NCBI taxonomy): Eukaryota > Oomycota > Peronosporomycetes > Peronosporales > Peronosporaceae > Phytophthora > Phytophthora pluvialis. Next base: position 24,585 of record LGTU01000259.1, read on the forward strand.
TTTGCTTAAGAGTTATGTTCCCTTATGAAAAAAGGTGTGTTGTGATTTTCCTATTGGTTGAATATCTGCTTAATACCCCCTAACAGAAATTCGAAGGATCACTGACCCACACAACACACCGAACTGGCGTGACCTCCATGATCACGTCCTCGCCCTCCTTAGTTTCTTCGTCGGGACCACCCCCACCAGCCGACCTTGACGAGTTGCGTCTTGAGGTGCTACACATTGCTCGACAAGTGGCTGTCTTCACTCCACTTTATTGCCTGCGCAGCAACCGCCTTGGGACCACACCCGCTTTTCTGCTGGAGGTGGGCCTTCAGCTTCGTGCATGTGCTGAAGGTCATGTGGTACCTCCAGCAGGTCTTGGTCTTGCGACTCTAGGGGCGGCCCGGCTGGCTCTTGGACGCTCGGCGCAGGATATGAGCCGTCACGAAGGTAGGAATGAAAACTAAAGTGTTAACAGTTGAACATATTGCTTTAAATGCGCTCGGTCAAGGAGCACCACGAACTACACTGCAACCTGAAACGAGCTTGTCGTTATTTCTAACCACTGATCTCAGTGACTGTAACATTGTCTACTATTTTCTCAAATCTCAATGATTGAGATTAAGATGTAGAAATTATTCGGAGTACGCTGCTGCTACCAAAAGTAGGATCCAAATTCGGTACAATTTGGTACTTTTTGGTATATCTCTGGTAATGGGCCAGTGTACCTCGAAAGGGGTTAAGGGTTCTAGGAGGGGATGAAATCAAGTCCGCCGAATCGAGCCAAACTGTCGTTTGAATTCTTCAGACCCCGCCACTTGCCCATTCTTTCAGTTCTCTAGGGGGGGTCGTTCTGTTTAGGCATTACAATGAGGCCTCAATCCCTCTGATCGTTGTAATTTTGATGTTGAACGAGGTTTTGAGGCTCTGAGCACGTCAGACTTTCAGGATTTGAGTGCCATGATATCCGTCCTTAAAGTGTCGAAAAATGTCAATTAATGGCCTTACTTTTGGTAGCAGTAACATCGTCCAAATTATTCCCCGCCCAGAGTGCTCGGGTGCAGGACTGTATGCTTTGCTGCCGATAAAAGCAGATAGATCCGGTGTAAAGCTCGATGAACGAGCTCAGGTACAACGAAGATTCCTAGAGCGCGATCACGCCGCGATTGTTACTGAGGTCGGGCTCATGGTGGTCGTTACTATTCGTGGTGGCTGCTTGTAGTGATCTGAGCGGCTCGCTGAGCGATAACAACCATCTATCATATTCGTCAACTTTCCCTATGGTTCGATTTTGTAGTATAGCCATATTTCTGCTCACGCGACACTTCAGATTCGTATGAGCCCTCGCTGCAGGAAGCACAGGGCGCGCTGTCAATATCATCTCTCCCATGAGCATATACTTGATGACAAATCCATGAGATGAAGAGCGCTACGAATCCGGTCGGAAGGCTCTATTGAGATAAAGTGTGTGCTCACACTCACGAATCGACATGGACGCCCACACCAAACGCTGCAGAATAGAAGAACGAAGTGAAGCTTTCCTTGAGGACACGGAATGTATAGAAATGACATAACACTTCGACACTCAAGTTGCCTGTCTTAGCATACCTAGAGCAATAGCCACTATCATTGTGGAGACCAAACCCGTTACACGGGAATCTCATGTAAATACCATGATGGGATTGACCGACATTGCATACGAAGCGGTGCACTGTTTGACGTGTGTCATACGATTGGATATAAAAAAAATGAGCACAGAAGCCGCAGAATGCATAATCCCAATGAATCTCTCGTGTGGCCGTGGTTTAGAGAGGCTGTCAAATATAGAGCCGTTCAGGCGCACAAAGGATTCAGTATGACGCAGTGGCGTCACCAGTCAGTTAACTGGTGTGTAGTCCACCCGAACCTTTTTTAGTGACTGATATTACTATAGCCAATCATGTGTGTTGTACACAATGTATCAATCTACCTGCTCGGTGGCTGCCAAACTTCCTCTTCATACCGACACTTTAAACTCCAACCAAGCCTTCCTCTTTCTCGCAAGTCCGCAGTCTTAATCCCAACACTGGTAGAAAAGAATTGTGCTTTATAACAATAGTTTAATTTATCACGATAACGTTTGCAAATATTTTGATACGATTTCTTCATAATAATTTAGCGCTCTTTCAACTCGATCCAAGCATCAATGGCCAGCGCTCATGTGTATATGGCGACGCCGCGTGTCTAACAACATGCAGCGCGGTGACACGCATCCTGCTATCACGGCGTCACTGGTGCCCTCCGTTCAAGATGTCGGCACTCGCAACATCAACCACGCTTCATCATTCGATGGAGAAAAGTTTATTTCCGTACAATCTTCAGATGAATAGGACTCCATATATGGCTAGTTAGAACATCTGAAATAGATTAATTGTATACCAGCCCTAGAAACGATAACAACAAAACAGATAAATCAAAATTTAAAGGGTTGCCACGTGCTACGTGCCATCCCATCCATTTCTTCTTTGTGTGTTCATGTCTATTTGCAGCAAGAATCAGTGGCAAACTGGCAATTATATATTTTGGATATGTCTCACGTTATGACGTCTCACAATAAACGCCTATTATAAAGCATCGATGTATATAACTTCTGCACTATCATTTTTGTCATTCAACGTAACATCGTCATTCGTATGTTAGAGCAAAATATAATTGGACATATACATTATAAACGAACAAAGCTTCTTTTTCCATTGGGAGCCTTCCAAAAATAGCATAACCACCTGCCATATCTGCAGCAGATATGACGAGGCATATCGTGGCATACCGATCGACGAGCCGAGAAACTCGTCTCGATAACCTCACCTACCCCTAGAAATATGCAGTGAGGCCATCTTAAAATTTAATATTGGAATTTGTATAGTTTAAGTTGACCATCACTCCGGTCGAAGTTTCCATCACTCACCTGTCTTAAACGTCGCGCATATATCTTCCGCCAGATCACCAAGTCGATCACTTTCTAATCTGCCGCAGAATCGCGAAGACGGCGACACTACTTGAAAAAGTGAGTGTTGTGGCTGCAAAGGGTTGGTTCTGCTGTTCAATGTGGCCTAACATACACTGCATTTCCAAACACTATGGTGCACCTCACTCACTCTGTAGTTCACTGGAAGCTGCGCTTCATCCTGGACTCGTCCAGCAGCGACGACGAGAATACGTCGCCCAACGTATCACGGAGCGAGCCGTGCAAGTCTAAAGACGTATCCAGCGGCCGCCGTGATGGCTGTAAAGTGAATGATCAAGATGACGTTGAGTCAACCGGAACAGCGACGCCTCCGTGGCTTCAACCTTGCCACTCCAACCCGCCTTCAACCTCGCAGGTGGCGCCGTCATTGACCGCGTCACCGGTCGCTGTGCGTGCCCCGGTGAGCCCTACCACGTCGTCACCCGTGTTTCTCGAGACACGCCCACGATCACCGCGCGGCCCGCCGCGTATAGCGCCTCTGCGCACACGCCAAACTGGACGCCATTCTCGCCGTGAAGCCGCGGCCCCGTACGCTCGTCCGCGTCCGGCTGTACAGCGTCTGGAGCACCCCGTCATCAACCCAAGGGGCACGATGCGCCCAACTTCGGAGCCTGTACGCAGCCGAGCGGAGCCACCTACACCACACGACGCGTTTGTACCTGCTCACCAGCCGTGTCGCGTGGCACACGTTCGTGAACAGTTCAACCCACTCGGTACCAAGTTCCCTGATGTGCCCCACTTCGGGTGGTGCACCTGCTTGTCACCATGCCGTACGGACACGTGTCGTAACGAGTTGGTGAACCTCTATTGCAACATTAACTGTTGCCCCTACGACGGCAAGTGCGGGAACGGCCTGAAGGAGTCGACGAAGGTTTACCTGGGCGCAACGTGCGCACGTCGACGCTGGGCGTGGTTGCTGTGGAGGATATCCACGCCGGAGAGGTACTCGGACAGTACCTGGGCAAGATGGAGCATGTGAGCATCTTTCCTCGCGATCGCCCTCGCAACAGCGGCTACCGCCTTATCATGAAATCGCGTCCGGGTAAGCCGAAGTTTCCGGTTTGTATGGCGATCAACGCCGAAGACATGGGGGGTCTGGTGCGGTTCGTGAATCACTCCTGCAAACCTGTCGCCAAGTTTGTTGAGGTTGCCAACGGGAGACGCACGACGGTCGTCGTGGTTACAACGGAATACATCCACCGAGGAGAGCAAGTCACTGCCGACTACGGTGACGATTTGTGGTTTGTTTGCCGCTGTGGCGACGACGAGTGTCGCCACCGCGATATTTAGGTCCAGCGCGAACCGTAAGAACCGCAAGCGATAAGCCCAAGACCGTTGTTGGTATTTGGCTAGTATTTGTTCAGTTTAAAGGTAGACAAGCTCTACCTGTGAATTACATGTACAACAAATGAAATTCATGAACCTTTGCAGTTGTGTGACAGTTCATATTGTAGCGCGCGAAGGTGGTGGCTTTCGAAAACTCTGCTATTCGAAAGATCGCGCAGCCCACAGCCACCAGTCCGTTTTGGCGCCAACACGTCAAGCTCGCTTCACCACAGCAGAATCTTGACCATACCAAAGTCAAGTGCGACGGTTTTGCCTTCTTAGCACGCGCGATTTTCGCGCCTTGAAGATAGTCGACAATGGTCTCCTGTGGCAAATTGGTGGCGGAGGCTGACCGAGGCGATCGTTTCGGAAGCAGGCTTGCGTCTCTCACTTTCGCTTTTGCCGAGTTCCCCAGAAACCCAAGCTCCCAGTGTGCTACCACCACCCCCAAGACACTCCACCTCTCTGAAGCAGTATGCTGCGCTGCTGTATATTTGATCTGGCATGCGTCTGGCTAACGATGTTGCTGGTGTCACGCGTAGATGGTTAAAGTAGCAGGAAGCCCCAACTACAAGATGAACGACATCACCCGACTGCTGACGCTCGTGGAGGAATACTTACCTCTCGGGAAGGACGAATGGGAGCGCTTGGCAGCCGCTTACAACACAACCCGCTCCTGTGGATGGGTCGAGCGCCACCTCGACAGCCTGAGACGCAAGTTCAAGGCGCTTTACAGCGCCCCCAAGCCGACCGGTACTGCTGACATGCCTCCGCACATCAAGAAATCGGAGTTGTTGAGGCTCGCTATTGACGACAAGGTCAATGTTATTGAGATGGATGACGAGGCCGATGAAGATCAAGACGAAGAGCCCCTCGTGGAACCCGACTTCAGCTTCGACCCCAACGTACGTTTTTTTTACGACCGTGAGGGCGACGGAGGTTCCGTGACGACTGACAGTGACGCTGCCAGCAGCAACTCGTTCCGCCACGATACCGTATAACGCGATGTTTCTGCAGGGGGTGAGGAGATTAGCTGGAGGCTGGCCTCGGAGGCTAACCAAACCCCGATGCACTGCGAAAACCAAGGAACGTTCGACATGTCACTTGACGTGGACGACTTGGAAGCATTCGCGTCAGCGCCCAAGCCGGCGTCGCTCCCCACCCCGACAACAACGCGACGCCTCCGTTCTGCTGGTTTGAAGAAGCCAAGAAAGGTGGATACACCAGGTGCTGCAGGCGTGACACCAAGCCGACGGCTGCGCGTGGCCTACAACCTGGTAGTGTCGATGAGCAAGAGGCTAAACGATACAAAGAGCTGAAGAGCTACTCGAACCGTCTTGGGGGCTCCGACTTGTACGAGTTCCGTGACGCTGTCGGCGCGAAGCGCGCCAGCAAGTCGAAGCGAGCAACGTGAAGGCGAAGCTCGTCCGCGCCATGAAGTCGACAACTGCTCTAAAGAAGAAGCTGGTCGACCTCGAAAGATCTTCCACCAAAATGAGTGAGAGCGTCTTTGAATTGATAATGCTTTTCCGCGAGGAAAATGAACGCAAGGCCGAGGCCCGTCGCGCAGACGAGGACCAGCGCCGTCGCGACGAAAACGCTGCCAGAGAGGCGCGTCTACTGGCCGATAAGGCAGAGGCGGAAGAACGTCGTCGTCACGAGAAGCTCGAGACGGAAGAGAGAGCGCGACGCGACAAGTAAAGGGCCCGAGAAGCTCGAGAAGGAAGAGAGTGCGTGGCGCGACAAGTAAAGGGCCCGAGAAGCTCGAGAAGGAAGAGAGTGCGCGACGCGACAAGGGAGAGGCCCGTGCTCGGATTCAGGAGCTGATGCTGCTAAGTGGGGCTGCCCACAAGAAGGCCTAATTCGGACCGATCCCGTTGATCAGATACGCCTTGGGATCGACGTGTTCAAGATGCCAAGCGTGATCGACCCTCACAAGGTGACCAGCATGACCTCGGCTGCAATATGTATCAAAGCACAAACTGTAAGTATTGGATCTCCAAACGAATTTGGAAGTACGCAGGACACAGCGAGGTACATTCATATTGTAGCGTTCTATTATCAAGTATCCTCTGTTAACTATCAATACACAGCGATTCATGGCCAAAGTCGGCTTCAACGAACAAATGCGGATGATCGTCAAGAAGAGCAACCTCCACGTTGCAAACGTTGCATTTGATGCACGACTCCGTAGAACGTATTCATTCAACATCGTTGTATTGTCAAAGTAGTGTCAGCGCACTCTCAACATAACAGCAATTCATGATCAACGTAACTTTCGTTAGGCAAATACAAACGACCCGAACAACGCACTTGGTCTCGGTCGAAATCAGCAGAACTCCGTGGTGACTGGCAGCCCAAGGCACTCGTGACGAGCGATCTTCGCCACATCTTCACACCGTTGCTGCGAAGTCCATATCACCATTAAACGTAGTGCGGATCTGTGAGCTTCCGACAGTTTGAACACGATAGTTCGTCATCCTGAAGATGTTATTGAGACGGAGGCCGCGGAGTTCAAGGTTGTATAGCAGCGGAAGGTTGCGACGGCTGTACACCTTCTGTAGGCTGCCCACACCACACTCAGCGGCCTGCCGCACTGACGTAATTGCGTTGTGCAACGTCCGCGCCGAGCTTCGTAGTGACGGCAGGATTCGCTCGATATCGCCGGTGTCAGGATTTGTCCTGTCATTGCAGTTGAGCACGGAAATGCTGAGTCTGAAACCACGTTCATCTTCTGGTCGGGGCAGAACTTGGGGTCCAGCAACTTGAGACGGAACCCCAGCGAGGTGTCGGAATCGTTCGACGAACCGGGGCAATTTTGTTTGCACCAAATTATACAGCCATCAGCAGCGAAGCAGGTAGTCCATGTGACACACACAGAGTGAAGCCAGCCATTATACATGGCGTTTTGCAGGTCTGCGTTGGAAGGCTGCATGGCCTTCAGTACATTCACAGTGAGGATATGTGTTACGCGATTTCATCGCGATCCTCCATGCCTCCTCCACAAGCAAACGGAACACTTCTCCACGAACCTCGCTCAAGTCTTTTTCGTAGTTCTGAAGACCTCAGCCAAGCACAACAGCGCGGTGTACTCATCGTTTTCAGCCATAATTGTCTCTTCCTCGGTCATAGTTGCGTTGTACCCCGTCATGGTACCTTCGTTCTTGGTGGTGGCGGGGTGTGCTGGATGATTGCAAGTTTGAAAGTGAACCCGGCAGGAGAACCTAGAAGGCTTTTGCCCTCACCAGTGTGCGAGTGAAAGTGTCGGGTACACTGTAAATATACTGGAATCGTCGCTGCTTCTGGGCATTAGGCATGGAACACAGCTGCTTCGTTTTAGGCATTTGTGGTGGGCATGCTTGGCGATATGACAGCATATATATATATATATATATTTGCTGACTTACTTGGTTTCAGATATGGCAGGTGGTTATGCTATTTTTGGGAGGCTTCCATTCAGGCAACAGCCTCTCGTTCGTATCTTATTACAAGATGAGAAACAAACAAATATATGAATCCAAAGAAGCAAAGCAAACACTACAAAGACTGAAAACAAACGTCTCTATTCATAAATCAATTTGCAATGTCGACAAGACCCAGATATAAAGCTGACAACGAGCTTTTCCAAGCGTACAAACGCACGCGCGTTCCGTACTTCAACATCATCGATGTGACAACCGACCTTCACGGTTAAAACGCAGATCAAGATTCAGAAATTCATCGTCTGAACAGTCAATTTGCCTATTCCCCCGCTCATATTGATGCACGCAACCCCGTTCCGGGCCCCCAAACCCGAGCGCTTTTCAGATATGGAGTTAGAGTCCTCGTGTGGGGCTGCAAGGTGGAGGCTAGTCATGTGCTACTACGGAGTCTTGTCGCTTCTGCAAAGCGTACCGGTACTCGGCTGCTGTACTATGTTTTGCTCCTGATTCTTACCTACTGTGCGTCATGCTAAACGTGCAATAGACGATGTATTGGTTCTCTTGTCCCTTCCCCCGCGTGTTAATCCCTTCTTTCCTCCTATTTCCTAGCCTGCAGGGTACCATCATTGCATAATAGCTTCGTGAAATCCATGCGCACGGCGTTACAGTTGAGCTTGTATTTCTTTTCCTTTGGCACGCTGCAGATGTAGGCAGAATACTCCATAGCAAGAAGCCGATCCTTGGTAAGCACCAGCGCTCTGCTGACTTGGCGCATGAAGTAGAGCATGCATATGCCACAATCGTACTGGTTCGACTGGGGCAGCTTGGTTCGCTGAGTCTTGACTGAATAATTAAAGGCACTCATTAGATGGACCAACTATTTCGACATAAACTGGTCAAACCCTCCATAACATATGTGAGTTTAGGACTAGGCGATACCGGTATCATGTTTGGTATGAATGTCTACGAATTGGTTTTTCATATATTTGTTCTCAACAACTACGTAGTTGGTGTGACCAACTACTTACATGACTACTGACATGAGCAAATACCAATTCGAGGACTGTACCGTATAGGCAAATTCTAGTTTATTTTAACTCTTCTTCGGACACAAAAAGGGAGTCTGGAGATGTTGGTTATTCGTCAGACACTGCCCGGCAAATATAAAGAATATTTAACAAACTGACAATGAATCGAAGAAGCTTGTTTGCATTGATTTAGTCAACTAGGCTAACGTCCATACCATGCAGCACGTAACAAAACAGCTTGTAGCGGATTTGCTCAAGTGTTGACTCGGATAAAGGCTCCATCATGGTAGAAACATCAATTCCCGGTGACAACGCATACGTTGATACGTAGTGATCAAACCACTGTACTACGTACACCCCACAGCTAAATCCGTCGCGATGGGGCCACGCACGGTACCGTCGGATCTCGAGTTTGTACGTCAGGTCGACTAGGTCTACGAAAACTTTCTTTACCTTTTTTTCTTTTCACTTCGTCCTCGTGCTTCTCCTTATGAAAAGGGTCATATATCCAAACCACCCGTCTTGTAATGTCGAAAATTACGCTGCACCAATGACCAAAACCAATATTGATGTAGATCGGGCACAACGCCACCAAGCCATCGTGGCACTTGCTGAAAATGAACTTCTTCGTGCCGAGAAGTTTATTGCGCTGTTGATCGTCTTCAAAATAAGCAAACGTTGGGTCCACGACGTGAATTTCTGATGCGGATCCCCGTGAAGCTTGTGCTGTAATACGAGCTGCAGCACTCACCATACACTGGTCACTAAGCCAGCCTTCGTCTCCAAATCTAGCCAATTCGACAAACTTGACCGACTGACCACCGGAGTTGATAGATGCACGCATATCAAGCGTCTTGGTAGTTTTTACTATACGGTCGCGCTCCTTGATATCGATGGGGTCATCGAGGGCACGCCTTCAGCCCATGATATCAGCGATCTAGCCCCTGCTACGAGTTTTGACACAGAATGTCATGCGTTCATAATCTCCACATCAACTGCTCTAAACGTTCCCACGTTCAAAATAACAATGATAATATCATCCTGGTTTGGTGGATTCCCGGTGTTCGCTTTCTCACGTGTGATCAAGTTTTGGATCCCGGTCATGCATTTCTTCACCAGCGCTGCTACAGTCGGAAATCACAATATTACTGTTAGTACTGCGCCAATCCATATTGCGTAATTGGTATACTAGGTAAAGTTGGGTACCACCAACTACACCAACTAAAATAACTACAATAACTATACAAACTATACCAACCATACCAATTTATACGCAGATGACATGAATATCCATACCTGGTAAGATGCCTCGAACGTTGGCTCCGACATCGCAGGAGCGGGCAGTACTCACATCGTAAATGCCGCCTCCACGGCGTTCCACGAGTCGAAGACACCACTAAAGGGTTGGCAGGTCACGCTATCCCCTTCCCCATTCGCTTCGTCGTGATCGCCGCCAATTACTGCTGCGGAAGGCGGCGTGGCGACACAACTCTTCTGCTTCTTCGCTGACTGACACGGGCTGCTGCTTGAGTTGTCGTCTGCGCTGGCCTCACTAGAGTGCCCTTCGTTTTGTATACCGTCGCTGATGCCATTGCGCTTAGGCTCAGTCTTAAGTGCGCGACGAGCACGTTTGCCCTTCGTCTTTGTCGTCTCTGCCATCGGGGGGGAATGGGGGGAGTGGAAATGAACAGCCAGGGAGAACTTCCAATTTCACAAATTTCGATTTTTACGAAAATGCAAGTGCGAGGTTAGGTTTAAAACGGTATTCCAATATGTACTTTCTACGTCGAAATAGTTGGTCCATGTAAGCAGTTCCATAATTAAATTTCTTTTTGCTGTACTTTGCCAGTGCCACTTTCCGGAAATGCATTCCTAAAATCCGCTTGATTGTGTCTGTGTTGTGGTACAGTAGTGAGTCGACGTGTAGCATGTAGGGTTTGACATCCTCCATGGATACGCTGGATTACTTATACCACGAAGCTCCAGTGTACGTCCATGCACACAGGAATTAATACTGTGCGATACTTCTCGTACGTGGACCGAGCCGTAATACCACAAATGTTATTATGGGTCTTCTTCATGTTCCGTTTGTTGGCTCGGTATTCCATGAGGAGGATTCCAAAGAACTGGCCATCAAATTGAAGGTCATGGCGTGTGACTCCAGATGCTCACGTATGACGTATGAAATCACTGTGTCGTTCAACCAGCCTTCAGGCTCCAGCGATTTTAAACCTCCGTAACCAGGAGTGTGTACACGTCTGTGTCAGATCTAAAGGCTGTCGTCATAGTTTCAAACACCAGAAGACTGTCACTGTTGTCACAGGTGCTTGAAATAGCAGTAGTGTTCTCCCCCTCTTCATCATCATCAATGACCACGATTGGCACCTACACAACATTCTTTTCGGGTAAACCCGTCACCTCCACCTGGGTATTTTCTTGCGCACATGTTGACATCAACTCCTTGAGATAGAGGTCGATGCGGTCGGCAACTTGATGGCAAAGTAAGAAACGCGTAAGCCTGAGCTGATGGCTTCTAGTCAGTAAATCCTGGGATCCTGCGCGAGCACTCCGCTATTATGTCACTTCGCGACATCCGCAAGATATATTTCGCCATTTCCGCGATGAGGTTTACCAACCCGGCTCGAACTCACGAGTTAGAGCTCATTTCCCTGGACATGCTGCTCGTCTTGAAGATGGGTCTACAGTCGTGGAGCGTAGCATCTCCTCTTCATCTATATACCCCTTCAGCCTAGTGCGCGGAACTTCCAGGATCTTGGACGCGTCAGCGATGCACCATTTGATGGCCTTCATTGTCTAGATGAGCTCGATCTTCTCGGCGACCTTTCGCTGCCGCTGCGTATCTGCCATCCTCGACGGCGATTTGAGAACGTTTTCGGATATTCGCGACGATCCGTTGCCGCTTACTCGATAAGGTTTCGGTTAATATTGACAAGGTTATTCTGGTATACTCGACCTTATCTCATGCATTTCAAGGTTTTTCGGTTATACTCGACAAGACTTTTCGGCTATACTCGACTTATATCCAAGAACATCAAGGTTTAATTGGTATACTCGACAGGCCAACAATTATCCCAACCAATCGTTTGGACACGTGGAGGGCGTAAAATGTAGACATTCCTTCATTCAGCTTTATCGTAGTAGAGCACACGTACGCGAAGGTGACACCCTTGTATCTCACACTGCCTAACATGTAATCGAGTGTTTATTGTCTTTGATTGTCAGGTGTGTATGATCTCACTTTGCGTGGTGGTTAATAAATACCCTAACAACCGCCACGATGTGAGTTCAATCCCTCAACGGAAGTATATCCGCGACTTGCCAAGAACGACACTGTGCAGCTGCCCGAGGCCACGACGTCCTTCGAGCAGTACCTTAACTTCAATGGCCAACACAATAGACGAGGACTGGGATGCCTGCCATAGCAGATCTTTGTGTCTGTGTGTATACGAATGACTTTGGCGAGAAGATGGGGTAACATTTGGTGTAGTTAGTTGTCTAACCCGTTACAAACCAAATCAACCACCTTGGTGGTATAACAGAAGAGTAGGCGTCTTGATTGGTTATAACAAGTAAATAACCCACTTTCGGTAAAGCAATGAGTCGTGAAGCGTCAATCAGCTCATGTGTATCTCTCTTTGCCAGCAACCCTGCTTCACAGGTTACGGAATCGGAGCTCAGAGTCAAGGATACTGTCCAGTTGAGTTTTGATTTGACACAAGACCAGACTGATCTCCAACTTCGTGATATCTGCTGAGCAGAAACCCGACAAGCTTAAGCGCCCAGGAGGAGGCCAAGCTCGGAGCTGCCGGCAAGGTCATCGAAGGCACCACAACCGTGATCCCGGTGGACCACTTCGTGAACACGTACGAAGAGGTCGCTAGAAACAACAAAATGGGCTTGAGGATTGTTGTTGTGTTGGTAGGGGTGTCCAGTGATCATACATGGCCTGTCCCTGGTATACCCCGTTCATTAAGACAGCTTTGATGTTTGATCAGATTTGTGATTAATAACGATAGTGTGATTTATCACGATACATTTTGCAAATATTCGGATACGCTTTCTTCATGGATATTTTCAAGGAACGATTTTTTGGGGTCAACCGCTGCGCAGGTCAAATTTGGGTCAACCCGCTTTTAGGATCAAATAAGGATCAACTTTGACCATGGTCTGACCCATGACGAAGATTATGTATGTGTAACCACGATACCTCCGTAAATTAATATATTGACTATGCAATTTATATATATATATTTACAGATACATATATAAGTATTGCGTGCTTTGCAGTGAAATTTTAGTATGTCCATAGAGCGTGCGCCTAGATAGGCAGGTGTCTATCACGCGGCTCAAATCCCACATCTGTGGAGGAGCTCGATGTTTGAGGTAAGTGTCGTGTGGAAGTCCTCCGTCACATCTGAGACATAACCAAGGATTCGGGTCGTCCGGTACGCTCTTCGGGGTGAATCTCCTATGGGTCAGGCTGACTGAATGATTACGAGTAATAACCCACCGTGATCATTTGGCATTAAGTCGCTTGGCGGACGGTAAATGGGATTATCCCCTCGCCACAAACGTTCTCGATAGGTAAGAGCAACCTACTTTTACCAACTCTATAAACACATTTTCAGTTTAGTAAAATCGAGTCATTTTTGCACAATTACAACAAGTGAGACCAAGACTTTATCAAGGATCGTATTTCGTGAATTTAGCAAACCTATAATGGTTTTGATAATACCAAATTTAAGTGATCGTATATAATAGCAAATTTGGGTCTAGTATTCTGGAGACATAGACCTGATAGAATCATGGTCAGAGTCAGAGTCGTCGGAATCGGATCCATTGACTTCCAAATCAAGTCAGAGTCAATTTCCAACTCCGAGTCAGACTCGAATCCTGGAGCGTGCTGGGAGTCAGCATGAGTTGGGGCGCGGGCTCTGCGGTTCCAAATGTCATTCAGCAGACGGACATTTTTCCGACTTTGCTTCTCGATGACGCAAATGAGCCGAGTGATATCTGGGTGCGCATCAACCGAATTAAGGGTGCGGTTGTAGCGTTCAAGTAGATTGTTGGTCCAATTTACGATGTCCTCGCGCACGCTGTTAATATTCCACCACTCCGGTTTAAACTTTTTGANGGAGTAGCTGATCCCCCTGTCACGGCAGTCACGCTTGATCATGGATCGAACATCGTGGACGCCCCGAAGCGTGATATCGATGCATCGAGTAATGGTCAGTCTGTTGATACATCCTTCCCGCATGGCCGAAGCAACTTCAAATTCCGTGATCTTCAACTTCAACATCTTTCGATGCAGGGCTTGCTTGAAGTGAAAAAAAAAACACAATTCTCGATTCTGATAATTGTCTTGACAGCTTTTATCATGGCGAACTCAAAATCGCACACAACAGGTAGTGGGGCCATTTTTCGCTTCGACACGACGTAGATGTAGTGGAATAGCCGGTCGTATACTTGAGCAGTGTTTCCAATCGTTAGTATGCACCAAATTGGTAGATGCAGCTCCGAAATAGAATCGTATATCATCACAACTACCAATTGGTAGAAGGGAGCCGGCACACATCGATATGTTGACGAAGATCGAACTCTGACGCTATTTCATACGATCCATCAGCTGTTGGTGAGCCCAGTCAATCAGTCGATGTTGCACTTCGTCTTCGTAGTAAGTCACACTGGAAGAACTTCAACACAGGGCTCGCTTTGACGTCACAAAGTGGTTCTCGTTCCAGACGACCAAAAATCTCCCGCCCAAATAGTTTTGCCCTCGACCGATATAGTCGACCCAAAACTTGCTTATTCGTCGCTCCCCGAACTATTTCGTTGTCGCTGTCGTATTATTGGTCCCGAACCATGCACCAAACTTCTGTTAGAGTCAGCGCGACATCTCGGACGCCAATTTCATCAGTCGCTAACAGCATTTGGTCCTTGCGGTTAGAAGGTGCTGGTCCTCTTGTGGCTCGACGAAAATCTGAAACACAATTGGGCATATGCTCCCCAGCCTCCACGACACCGAGGCTACTCAGCAGAATAGGTGTCTTCGGTCTGGGGGGGGGGGGGTGCCTCAAGTTGATGACCATCGTTCTCTTCGGGTTCTGAGCTTGAAGATTGGCCCAGCAGGATGATCATTTCATCTGACGGCGTGTCGCTTAGGTCAGATCTGTCGAACTGCGACGAGTTGGACATCGATTCGTCGGAAGCGTAGTCGGAGTCCATGGGGCTTGGAATGCTGGGTGGAGTGGGTGCTTGGAACTTGGTAACTTTCAAAATGACCACTTCGGCACAATACGACCTATGTCTGGGAATCACGACACAGCGTTTGCGATGCCACGGCACGACTTCGCGAACGACAACGCGACTAACGAAGGGGCGACGTACAATGGTCTGCAAACAAACAACAGTCTAAATAACAGGAAACTCGTATGGGGTGTGGCTGAACTCACGTTTGTTTACACAGTGTACATGCAACTCTCGGTCATGATAAATTTTGATCCAAAGTTGACCCACAAAACTGGTCCACCTCTTTTGATCCCTTTTTGACCCCAAAAAAATGTTGACCCAAATTTGACCTGCGCAGCGGTTGACCCATAAAAAGGTTACCTACAAATATAATTCAGTTAACTCTTACTGTCTACCTGGAACTAAAGCCAGTGACCAAAATTTTGGGATTAACAAGTGCTCATTTAGGGATAGTAGATGCCGTTGGTGAAATATGGATGAATATCGTCACATCACCGACAATACTTGAACTATATTATTGACCAATAGATTGCATTATTCGGTATTATCTCGCCTTTTAGCGAATCGAATTGATCTACACGAACGTTTTGACCAATCAGATAGGTAGCAGATTGGTGGCAGCCTCACAGCCACATCTCCGACGTATCGGGTCTGAGGGAGCACTGAAGTCGTTGATCTTTCTGCAGATGGCAGGTCATTCGCACATTTCTCGAATAACACCCAAGCTCCGACACCTACGACGCAAGATGAGCCTGAACGACCTCACACCGGTAAAAACTAAGCTTGCTCACGAGTCCACAGCGCGCTCGTTTCTGAAGTTCGTCGAGGAGGAAGACGTCAGTTGGGAGTTCCTGAAACTGGCCATGCATCGCGAGCGTGCCGCAGTTGCCCTGGAAGCTGTGGTGGACAAGTTCGTCATGCACCTTGTCTTCAAGGAGGGCCGCAAGGGCAAGCTTTTAGCTCGAAACTCGGTAATGCAGTACTACCGACATGCCAAGAACTGACTGCTGGACAAGTTCCCTCAGCACCGAGCGGCCATGGACAACACACTGCTCAACAAGGGCCAAACACTGGAACGCTATGTCTTGAAGGGAGAGTCGGGTGCCTTCGTTAATAAGGCTCCTACGAGCACGAAGAGCAGATGATGGTGTATCTCTATTCGACTGCTGTTTCTTCCTCGGACTGCCAGGACGCCGCGCTACTGTGCTTGCTCTGGTTCCGTTTCAGCCGTGCGTCAGACCTTACGCTGCTCCGCAAGGCTAACCTGTCCATCGGCGCGGGCGATGTCTTCT